>VUQR01004182.1:4735-15481 GCA_015108515.1 Hemichromis elongatus
TACTACAAAACATATTGTCCACTGACACAGTAGGCAACTCTCTATGTATTCAATTCAATTCAATTTTATTTATATAGCGCCAGATCACAACAACAGTCGCCTCAAGGCGCTTTATATTGTACAATAGTACATACAGAGAAAACCCAACAATCATATGACCCCCTATGAGCAAGTACTTCGGCAACAGTGGGAAGGAAAAACTCCCTTTTAACAGGAAGAAACCTCCGGCAGAACCAGGCTCAGGGAGGGGCGGGGCCATCTGCTGCGACCGGTTGGGGTGAGAGAGGAAAAGAACAGGATAAAGACATGCTGTGGAAGAGAGACAGAGATTAGTAACAGCTATGATTCAATGCAGAGAGGTCTATGCTCAGAAGTGATGCTGAGATATTCAGGTGAGATGACTTTACTAACATTACCCCCCAAAACCAATAAAACCAAGCCAAGAAAAGTAATAATTAAACCGTTAACCTCAACAAACTTATCATCCTTTGAGGTTTTATACCCACGATAGGGAGAAAGTTCTGGTAGCTCATTGCCCAGACTGTCCAATTTTTTAACTGCAACTGTTAAAAAAAACGCATACATTTCTATAGTAGAAAGTGCATAATTACTCTGTGTAGTATGAATGGTCATAAGTGAGGTGTAAAACAAGTTAAGAATTATAAATGGCTTCAAACAAGAAGCTAGAAGACACTTTGCTTATAGTTTATTTATGTAATAATAAATACTGAACTGTAAATGTAGTCTGTTTCAATAAATCCTTTTTTTAATGGATTTACTGTGACTAGTGAGAGCAAACATGCGGTTTAAGACCCAGAAAGTTTGAGAAGATTCGGCTTCACATACCGACCCGACCATTAGTAACCGACATATGAAACTGTCTCCCCCGTGTGATGGCTTAGAAAAGGTTGGCACATACGGTGTTATTACTCAACCGTTGTCCTTTTATATTTGATTATTAGCGGCTGATTCCAGTTATCAGTTTTAAGGATGGACGTGATGCAACTTTAAGTTATGGATATATTTGTTTTTTTGTGCTGTAGGCTTGCCAAGGCTGTCAATGGTGCTTAGTTGAAGCCCCTAACATGCAAATGTTTTCCCTTTAAGGTGAATAAAATACATTTATCTTTCAGTGTCTGACAGTCCTGACAGACGTTGTCAAATTTGAAACTCTCAGGGAAAAGAAACAGGGCGAGACACATTCTCTGTCTCGCATGGAGACAGACAACAAATAGGGCAAAGGGATAAAGGAGGAATGGAAAGGAAGACAGAGCATCTACTTCTGCTAAAGTAAGATGAAGGTAAAGGGATAGTGGATGTGTGTCTCGGTGCGATGAATCCCCGATGAGGCCTCTCGATGAAAGACTCTCTGAAGTCCTTTACCTTTAGAAAAGATAAGGACACACTGGTCACACTGTTTGTTTTTAATCCCTAAACAAAGGAGGAGGAATGATGAGAGTTTCAAATGTACTAAGTTTTCTGTGTCTGCCAAAGAGAGATGGTGTCATGAGAGGTTAAAAAAGAAAGGATAGGGCGGAAACAAAGATCTCAGCAACTTGAGGTCTTTGTTTCCTTCCACTGTAGCTTGATCTGTGGTAATACAACGAGGACTGCACAGAGGTCTGTTGTCAGATGGCAGGAATATCAAAAACATTTGTCGTCTGCTTTTGCGTGTGCGCTTGTTGGTCCGTCAGCGAGCCGTGGAGAGCAGTGATCGTGTCCCTTTACGGAGGTATTTGGCGATGGAGAGCACTGCAAATGTGCTCCAGTGTAGTCCCAACTGCATGCTACTCGCCGTTGATGACCGTTTTGCATCCGTCGAATGCTGATTGGTTGACAACCAGGCAGTGACAGGGAGTGGCAGAAGCATGAAGAAAACTTAAAACATCCAGAAAAATGCAGCATGAAAATCAAAGATTGCGGTCCACGGACTGCCAACCAACTGTTAAACACGCTACCACTCCTTACACACAAACAAACACACACAGATAATCAGTGTTGGCAACAGCATGAGAAAAGCATGAATGATAACTTTGATCTCTTGCTTTTCTCTTCCTTATTGCTCAATCTCTCTCGCTCGCCCTCTCTTGCTAGCTAGACATTATTAGGTTTGCGTGCACTTCTCTGAGTGAGGGCTTGTGCACAAGTGGTACATGCATGCTTAAATCTCAGGTATTGCTATGTGTGTGTGAGACATATATGGTGATGTACAGGGCTGACTTATCAGCCGTGGCCTGTCATTTAGGCTTCATCTCACACACACACACACACACACACACACACACACACACACACACTTGTAAAATAGTGGTAGAGGGGCCATTTTGGCTCCCATTGTCCAGAATATCTCGACATACAAACGCCCACCTTACTCGTCTGTCAGTTGGAGTTGAAATGAGAGCTTTGAACCTGAATCACTTTATTCAAACACACGAACACCTGACACTCATAGCCCCTCCACTCCCCAAGAAGAGACAGCCTTTACTCTAAGAAAGGTCAAAGGTCATAGCCACCACAAAGACCAGAAAAGACCAGAAGGTCAGGGGCACCAGGATCACAGACTCACAGACACACAGAGCCAAGTGTGTGTGCACGTTTTCATGTGTGTGTTCAAAAAAAGCTACTTCCCTGATCTCTGTCACTCCTTCTTTTTCTCCTCATCTTCTTCAGTCTTTCAATATTTTTAATTATTGTTGGTTCTTGTTAAATCCCAAAGACAGAGACTTGGACAAAAGTTTTAAAGACCTTCTTTATCAAAGTCCTGCCAGTGCCTGATGTGAGTGCACTCTACTGCCCTCATATGGCACGTTCAGGGACTGAAATTAATTATAGACCACAAGTCTATATTAAATGTGTGGGGATTTTTCTCGGAAAAGGGTTTGGCTCACCCGATAACACGTGGTGACACAGTTTTTGGATTTTCTCCTAAAAACACCAAAACTGATGCTGTTTTTTAACATAGTTGTGTGTTATTTTATCTAAGGCTTATTTTTGTGTGTATGTGTATTTAATTCTGCTTCCTGTTAAAGCTGACTTATGACAGGATGTGGCCCCAGTGTAGTAGTGGTTCAGGTCCCAGGCCTCACTACATAATCAAGTGTTCTTGTGCGAGTCTGTGCACCTGTCACTGGCCCCGATAGCAGAACACGCAGGAATTTGTATAGATTTAAAGTAGGTTTTTAGAAACCTGAAAGTCATCAAACTATTTTTAACTTAAACTTAAGATTTTTGCACTTGCTAGTTCTGCAAAATATACGGCCTACCAGATGGAAAAATTCATGTGTTCCAGTCTCGTATTAAATGTATCATGTTAGTGTTAATTAAAAAAGTTATGTCGTGTGCACATACGTTATGTTTGGTCGTGCTTAAAGTTTGACGAGCTGGTTTTAAATGAAGTAATGTCAACTTAAGAAAGTGGAGTTTTATTAAGTTGCTTATTTTAAGTGTGAAAATAGATAAAAGAGAAGAACTCAGCGTAGTATATCAAAGTAAAGGAGTCATTCGTCATTTTTAATACATTTTAAACCAACTTAATACAGCTTTATTTTAGCTAAATTTATTATTAAAAAAAAAAAAACACATAAAAATATATGTGTTGTGTGTTTGTGCCCCATATACCGCACTGTTACAGGAGCACTCCGTGTGCAACAACAGCTCTTTACCTGAACACTGACTGAAACAATGAATGACTACAGGAGTCTCAGTTACAGCCTGCTATAAGGCAAATCTTTACAGTGGCCACCCAAACGCTGGAAACCACGTTACGCATGTGGACGAATCACAGTCTAAACAGCAAACCTGAAAAAATCAACACAACACGACTAAAGTATGGATTTTTATGGTAAACGTCGACCGTCCCAAAAGTCTTTGTGCTTGCTATTGAAGAAATATCTCACACCTCAGATACACATTACTATATGAAACAGGAAACTGTGAGGCAGTATGCAGACAAACGGCACAGTTCATGCAGCTACAGTGTATTACTGTTTAATAATTTAAGCAAATTATATAGTTTGCATTTACAGCTACTGTACATTGTGTCTTTTTCTAATACAAAATATTCATACATCACATCTAATATGTCTCATTGGATACATACACTTAGACATTAAACTTTGATTTTTTTGTGTATAATACTAGCTGTAGCCTTATTTATTTAACTCAAACAACATTAAAGATAAAAAACTGAATAAAAAATAAGCGTCGAGCAGAAGATCCAGATTTCAGATCTCTGTAGTTTATTCACTGTTGCCTTTTCTGTACAGAGTAGGAATTAAAAACCTGGGCGATCTAAGTCTAAGCACACAAACACACTCAAACAAAGGTCAACAGGTGCAGGAATGTACAAACCTGATTATTACTGATTTTAAAGGCTCTTGTGATTAAAAGTGATGACAGCAAAGTTGTTTTATTACAATTCCACATACATGCAAACTGGCATTTACGAAATGTTATTCTGCTCAGCGGAGCTGCTGTGCCTTTCTTGTTGAGCATAAAATCAGTGAAACACTGTTAAACATGCAGAAACTCATCACCTTAAAGGGCAAGAAGAAATACATCATCCAGAAATACAGAACAAGCAATTACTGTATGTCTGAGCATGTGTGTGGTATTTCTTAATCCGCTCACATTGTGTGTCTCATACATTGAGCACTGCTTAAAAACAAACACGATTAAAAGCAAATATAGGAGGATGTCGCTGTTGCTGCTTTGATCTAGACCTCGCTGACTCCTCGCTGCACTTTGGGTGGGCGTCAGATGGTATCACATGGGAGTGAAGGGGCCGCTGCTGTCTTTTCTCCTCTTAGGGCTCTTGTTTTGAAGGGGCAGAGAGGGGATACGTGGAGGAGATGTGTCCCACACTGCTGATGGAGACACACAGATACGCTCTGATATAGAAAATATGCACATTAGCAGAAAGCTCTGCGGGAATCTCAATCTCAGCCTAACTAAACACAGCTGGATGGAGCTCGTCTTCACACGTGCCTCAGCTTTTTTGTCATGCACACAGAGAACGTGAACGCATCTCTTTTAATCTGTGGAAAGCCAAACAATTCAAAAGCTTAACCAAACAAGAAACGGCCTATGCACGAACATACTGGACCACCTACACATCACACCTACCGGAGCTGCCCGGCAATAGAAACCCACGGCACTTTAGTCAACCATTCAAAACGAGATGAAAATGTGAGATTCAACTGAAACCAATTATTTGGTTGTGTAGAAAGGCAGTTTGGAACTGATCCAATCAGAAGCGAACTCCTTGTGCAGTAAGGGTAATTGCCTACATTGCCTACATCATGATATCCCTCCCTGTTTCCCTCCAAGAAATAGTGAGGGAGGGGAGGAAGCTCCTGCACTCCCTGGAAGATCAGAGTGGACATATGGACATATTATGCATTTGAAGCTAAGGAAAATAAGATGCTTTATAATCCATGTGGAGCATTTCTCACTGGAAAAAACACACAAACTTTTACACTTTATATTTTAATCAACTGAATCAACTTTAGATTTAGTTTACACACATCTTTTTAGTTGACTCAACTAAAAAAATGTAGATGCCTAAATTGTGACAAAATAAATTGGGGTTTCAGTCAAAAGGCTTGAACTAAAATGAAATCAAAATTTACTGTCAAAAACAACACTGATGAAAATGAAAACACCTGAATTCAAAGACCAAGAAGTGTGCCTCAGCACTGTCAGGTCAAGCTGTTACAACCACGAGGACTCACTTGATTAATTCACAGCTAGTTCACATAATTAAGAGCTTCTGTTAAGGGGAATAGCAAAATCCTTCAAAGTAAAAGCCTGGCTGTTTCTAGCGAGTTGGGTCATTCGATATGACCAAGTGTACAGCGCTGAGGTCAGCTGGTCTGGAGTGGTGTCTTGTTTTGAATAAGCTTTAGAATTGTTTGGCATCCCATAGCCATCAAAGAGAGCTGAAAACCTACATGCATTCTCGGCTGTCTCAGCAGTCATCAGAGCAGATATGATTTAGATACCAGCAGAGGTGGTTGGACCAGTTTTTGTTGAGACTGTCAGAAGCTTTAGAAACACACAGTTTCTGTGACACAATTCAGTAAAAATCTTATGAAACCAGATTTAAAGAACAGAAGAAAATACTGGATTACTTCTATAGGCCCAATGTTCACATCTGAAGTCAACAGATGAATAAATATGCATTCAAAAAAATCTCACTTATCCTGCTTTAAAGGGACACTTCGGCTCAAAATTGAACGTACATACTTTGTCTACATTTGTCTTTATTTCTCTTTCTCGGTTATTCTGCTGTCATCTTTTTTTCTTTCTTTTTTTTTGCCTTAAGTTCAATTCAATTCAGTTCAATTTCATTTATATAGCACCAAATCACAACGGTCACCTCAAGGCACTTTATATTCAAAGGTAAATAGCCTACAGTAATACAAAGAAAGTCTCAGCATTCAGACAACTCCCCTTCAGCAAGCACTTGGTGACAGTGGGAAGGAAAAACTCCCTTTTAACAGGAAAGATCAGGCCCAGGGAGGGGCAGCCATCTGCCACGACGGGACAGCACCTGCTTTGTGATGCCAAAAATGACATTTGTTTTGACTGATACTGAATATTAGCAACATGAGGAGCAACCATGAAAGAGGCTCCTAAATTAAACGGGAAAAGATGACATTTTTCCACTCGCGGCTAATCCACCTTTGGCTTTGGGATATTTGAGTGGTATATCAACAGGATTCATTTGTTGCTTACAGTTTTTATCATCTTCACCCACATTGTTTATCTTTGCAGGATGCTTTTTAACCTCGCTCTCCTTTTTGCTCTTTTTTTTAATTGATGCCAAAACTCCACCGTGATGGTTTATCTTTAACATCTAATGTAGCACGAAGGCCAAAATAAGATGGTATCATGAGAAAGGGGTGTGGATGAAACTATTTTGTCAGAACAGGATTACTGTTATACACTGTAGCTTACTGCAATTGCAGTACTGCAGTGAACTGAAGCATTTAAGCACAAAATTCCTCTTCTTTCATTTTCCATTTGTCTCGACCTACCAGATAATTCAACACTAAGGACTTTAATTAGCTTTTAAGCCAAACATGATTATCCACATTACTTCAGCAGTGGTTTAGAGGTTTTATGGGTTTAGATGAGTTGTGCGTGCCAATTACATGTGCTGTTTGCTCTGAGCAGTTCTCATCACCATCGGCTAACTTTCAGGGTGGACGCATGGGAGTGTAATGTTGCTTTAGCTCCAGTTATACCACTTACCTAAAGTTTCTAAGACCAGGGGATAAAAGGCTCTATAATATCTATGCAGCTGTAAAAACCCATTCTGAAACTTTTACTTCATGTTTTAGTCTTTCTTGTTGAGATTCATAGTAGATTCATAGTCCGCTGACCACTAATAGGGTTTTTATTGGTGGAGTAAGCAGCTGGGTGAACAGCGAGAACAGGTTGTTTGTGTAAAGGCAGCCGTCACCAAAGCCAGAGAAGTCAATTGTAGAGTGGAGGTGTAGGAATCTGTCTTATAGAGTATGAAAACCATAGTGTGTTGAAAATAGAACAATCCAGCTCCACCAGGAAAGTATTTTATACCTAAAGCATAAATAGTGAGAGAAAGCCTATGACATGCATTGCACTGAGTATTTTATGTTTAACATCACAAGGGAGTCTGATAAAATTTCTGAAAACAATTTGCTTTTGACCCAAAATAAGAATTTAAGTTTACAAAGAAACTTGTTTTAGGTATAAACACCAAAAGAAACAAAGATGCACTGAAAACAAAGGAAGAAATACAAGTCTGTAAAATGGGGTGCCATGAAATAGAAAACATTTTTAGCTGTGTTTATTGAAGTGAAGTGAAATTACATGATATGTAATTTTAAATATGAATCAAAAGATAATACACAGGTCTAATCATGAGTGCATTATTAGTCAATCAAGCTACTTTTGTTTATTTAACCATTTGGAAACCACCGCTAGATGATGTGAGCTCCAGTCATACATGCCTACACACTGGTCTGTCTTCTCTATAAATGACTGATTGTTAGAGCTTGCTAACAATAAAAATGGTCACAAAGAGGGATACAGTGTGGCACCAAAAGCTTCCCTGCAATTACTTTGGTCGCTAGTTTCAGTCACCCATAGTTTGCATGCAAGTTGCCAACCTGCTTCCAAACACTTGCCAACTACTTGCTAAGCAGTAGTAAGACTAACAGAAGGGAAGTGCAAACCAAAAGGTGGGAGGTATCTGCTGTTTTTGCAGCAATTTTTCAAGTTACAGTACCACTTGGTGAGTAGTTGGCAAATGTTTGCAGACAGCTGGCATCTTCCGTGCAAACTTTGGGTTGGTAGCAACCAATACAATCAAATGGAGATGTTTTGTAGAACACCATATATTTGTATTTATGAAGTACATCTCTTTGCAACCAGTTTTACCCAGTGACAGCCAGCAATCAACCAATTAAGGAACAAACATCTTTTCAAAGGGATCAGAGGTGGTTGGGGCTCACTGACCAGTCTCCAGGTCTATCTAACTTTAGGCAACTCAGTTGTGCTGTTTTCACTTGTGAACTAAAAATCTTCAGGGTTTTGGAAAGTAGGGCATATTGAACATACTGAAGTTGCTGGAAGAGTAACTGAAAAACCATGTCTTTAGTCTTAAATGGGCAATACAATTTGAGGCTTTACTTTCACTTTCTGTCTGTATTTGTTTTAACCTCAATCACCTGCAGCAGGACAAACATGTCTGGGATAAACGAGATGTTTAGGTTTGCAGTCGGACCATTAGTAAATACAGGAGACATAACCCAAACATTCCCATCTAAGGAGGCGTTCCCTCATTCTCTTCTCTCTGTGATTTTAAATAGGCGGCATGTGGGAGCTGAAAACTTTTTGCTGGTTAGTGTTTTCAGTTGTTTCACCGTTAACAGCATCAAATGTCCCATCCTTTTAGACCGTATTGTCATTCTGCCTTTTTGGCGAAGGCATTTGAGGTTCTGCCGATTCATTTGGCTCCAACCATAATTGGGTTATCAGACTGGCTTGCTGATTAAACTTGCACCCAAAGACCTAACATTTGCCCACCCTTTGCCTCATGTTCTGCCCATCATCATCCCCAAGTGAGCATGCGGTGTGACAGCTGAAATCTTCCCCCTAGCACAACCGGCTCACGGAACAATGTGTGCGGATAAACCCTCCAAGGGCCCGAGGGCGTTTGTTCGTGTTTGCATGCGCGTGTGTTCATAAACACCACACATACACACACACTAGTTTTCACACGAATGTTGGCTAGAATCTGTCTGTCCAAGCACTCTCCTCTATCAGGAAGTGAGGTAGGCTAGATGGGAGCAGCAAGTCCAGAGAGCTTAGTTGGCCAGAATAGGGCCCATTGTGCCCATTATGCTAGCAGGGATTTGGACCTACAAACTGACCAGTCTGCTGGAAGGTGATGAGGATGGAAGGTCTGGAAGAGCCGAGCGGAGACCCGACAGGATGGCATGAAAACAGACAGGGAAGCCAACTGGCGAACGAGACGGTGTCGGGACTCAGGGAGATGCTGGCAGGGGGAAAGATCACTGATAAAATTTGTCTCCATTGAGAACATTAACATGGAAAACAATTAATTAAATAAAAAATTAAATGACATTTAAATACTTTTTCAACTAATTCATCTTAATTCAATCTTCCTTGTATAGCGCCAAATCACAACAACAGTCCTCGAGGAGATTTATTTTGTAAGGTAAAGGCCCCTACAATACAGAGAAAACCCCAACAGTCAGACAGCAAAATCAGACAAGAAGAGAGCCAGAGATTAATAATAATTAATGATTAAATGCAGAGTACTGTTTAAACAGTTAGAGAGTGAAATAAGGTGAGCAAAGAAGAAGCACTCAGTGTGTGGATGGCTTGTTAATTTACTTGCAGTGCTCTAGCTGATTCATCTCCAGCTTTCAGCTGTTTCCAGATGCATCAAGCAGCTGTTTATTCAGAGAAATAAAGCTGTGACCTAGTGAGGCCTAATCTCCCCTACTGTGCAGTCTATACCTAGCACCAAAGTCCTTTTAGAAGAAAGACTGGACGGTTATTTGAACAGTTATTCATTGCCAGAGTATGTTTCATCCATGCTGGCTTTCCCCCTCATTGGTTCCCTTTTGAATCCAGAATGGAATTTAAAATCCTGCTCCTCACGTACAAGGTCTTGAATACATAAAGAATCATACCAGACCACTAGAGCACTTCACTCTCAGCATGCAGGTTTACTTGTGGTTCCAAGGATATTTAAAAGTAAAAGCAGAGCCTTCAGCTTTCAGGCGCCTCTTCTGTGGAACCATCTCCCAGTTTGGATTCAGGAGACAGATACCCTCTCTACTTTAAGATTAGGCTCTCTTACACAGTGTGTCTGTTGTCCTGTCTTCATCCCCTCACCCCTAACCAGTCACGGTAGACGGATGTCCCTCCCTGAGCCTGGTTCTACCACAGGTTTCTGCCTGTTAAAAGGAAGTTTTTCCGTCCCACTGTCACCAACTGCTCGCTCACAGGGGGTTGTCTAATTGTTGTGGTTTTCCCTTTATTATTGTAAGGTTTTTAGATTACAATATAAATAAAATTGAGCTGAAAACATTCATTCGAATTCCCCTAACCACCTCCTCAATTTTAGAGCAGCCAAGAATTTATTGCAAATTAAACTGTCTTGATGTTATTTAAAACTACATTTAACTGTTTTTATGGGGGGGGGGGGGGGGTGGGGGCCCTCTT
>VUQR01004189.1:6949-21749 GCA_015108515.1 Hemichromis elongatus
GTTATCCGTCCCTGCATCCCTCAGCCGCCGCTGTGCGCTCTTGTCGCTCAGTTTTCTTACTGAGGACTGCGTCTCTCGCTCATATCGCCAGATCTGTCTCCTTAAAACACCACAGAGGCCTTATAAAAACCTGTGGTATTCGGATTATCAGCCACATGGGATAAAGCAATAAATGGGCCAGTGGGGTCCTGAATGGGTGCAGTGGCGTGAAGGGGAGTAATTACAGCTTCATATTAATTGTGTTTTCTCTCTCTCTCTTTCTGGGCGCACATAGACACACACTCTCACACACTGAAGCGAAGCGATGGTGACATCTAGGAGGGCCAAGTCTTTGTGCTGAACACTTCAAGTTTCAAAAACAAGGCCAATTGAAGCGGCGGAGCTCAAAGCCGACACCATTGTAGGCGAACACATTGAGTTTTGATTGGGGACAATGGTGTTTCTCAAATTTCTAGCAAAAAGAAAGCCATACTCCATCTGTGATCTCAATGAGCGCCTATTCATGAGCTTCCTTCTTTTCTGCGCCATTCGTTGGTGGAGAAAAGGAGGCAGATGTGGAGGGATAGAGCAGGGGAGAGTGCGTTTTAATTGGCTGCAGTGTGTAGGTCTGTCTCTGTCCTTTTTTTCCTGTCGCACACACACACACACACACACACACGCTGGAGTTATATGCGACTATAGGCTGTGCAAAATGGAGAGCGAGAGAGCCCAGTAATCTCGCCGTGTTGATGAATACTTGTAGCCCATTCATTAAACAAAGATAATCCCTGCCAACCTACCTCGGGGGCAGAAAAACGTATTTTGTGAGTGTGTGTGTGTGTGTGTGTGAGAGAGAGAGGGAGAGATTGTGAGTGTGACTGAAGGAGAGAGAGATTGCCTGAGTGCTGGCCAACAGCGTTGGCAGAAAGGGACCCTTCAAATCTTTGAAATATTCATACGCCATGGCAGGGTTATCCCCCATTTACAAATAAGTGTTATTCTAGCGGGTGAAGAGTGATGCTTGACAGACCTCTGTCTGCCTCTTTAGCTCAAGTGCCTCTTCACCGTCTGGCCTCACTCAACCAGGCCTGCGTAAATTTAGCCTATGTGTTTGACTTTTGCAGGGCTTGGCGAGTAACCGGTGTCACTTTAGTTGCTTTCTTTGTTTCCTTTGCTGCAGGTAGGTTTTTGGCAAATGAATCTTACATTTTAACCAATTAAAAAAAATAAATGAAAATCTGCTTACAAGAAGGAATTATTGATACTTCTCAGTGTGAGCGGAGAGCCTTTCTAAATGAATGCATAAATACAGTTTCCACTTTTATGCCATCATAACTACTTAAGATATGTCTACTTTTAGTTATCTTGTAAAGGCATTTCATTCTTATGTAGGAAACTATAGATATCACACACCTGAGAGGAAAATAAATTGTATTTTTGCAAATACTTGGCCTTGAAAGCATCATTATCGGGGCTGTTCATGCTTTATATAATGAATTTGCCTGGTGTGCGTGTGTGCGTATGAGCGCACAGTGGTTATAAACTCCCACAGCATTGTGTTCTGTGGCTCTCTAATCTTCACTGCTCCCCTGACTTTGCCTTTAAGGGAATGCATTTAGCCCGATCCATTTCCCCAGCTCAGCAGAACTGGTGTGAAGTGGCAGGTTAACAACCTCTTGTCTATAAGCCTGGAGTCCTCCACGGTGTGCCCGTCAAGCGTGTAAATACTTCAGCTGAAAAAAGAAAAAGAGGGGGAAAAAAAAAAAAAACCCCAGTGCGTTTCTTTTCTCTGCGGGCCCTTGTCTAACTGCTACTCTAACCTCTGCCTCTGTGTGACAGAGCCCGCTGCTGAAGCGGGAGAGCTCGGGAGGGGATCCGGGCCCAGCCGGGCTGCAGGCGGGGCAGCGGCAGTGGGAGAGGCCGCTAGAAAGCCGCACCGGGGAGCAGGGGCAGCGGAAACATGCTGCTACATATGTTGGGTCAAGCATGGCCTTTGTTGTGATCCTAAAAGGGTGTTAAAAACCCACTCGTCTGTAGCCTTCCTGAAAGAAATGAAAGCATCGCATAGTTTTTGATGCACAGGCCTAATGAAGTGGTTAAAAGAATGTCGGATTTTTTTTTCTAGAGTGCCCACAGTCACTTTTAATTGCGCGGGGGGGCATTTTTTTAATTGGTCCAGGAGGAATACCGGTGAACCTAATCCCTAATCATAGTACAAAATTTTTCACAAATGAACTTAGACCAAACTTGACGTGGACAAGAAATCAGCGGTAACTTCAACCAGAGGCGGCGATGACGTAATTAAAAGTCTTGCGACGATATTAAAACAGCAGAGAAGCCTTATGAGCTCCTCGTGGATAAATATAGCTCAACAAACACATGTTACGTGCAAGTAATTGTCACTTCATTTCTACGGTTATTAACCGTGAAAATTGCGCGTAATAAGAGAAGACGATGGGGAAACCTTCCTGTTTGCCTGACTATAGTCTGAATGCGCAGTTTTAAATCAGCCATCCTGGTGAGGCTCTAGGCCCACAAGCTCTCCTGTGAGCGTCAGGCCCTTTCTGCTATGTGCAACTATCACTTGCGTGCAGGATGGGCAATTTTCATCCGGGGAAGATCGTCGCCCATGCAGATAATTACTTTGAATGTCAAAAAGATGTAGTTTTAATATCGTCTCTATTAGCCTGTTGGCTAGGTAATTAAGGTGCAGATGACAGCGGCGAGGGAAACAGATGGCATTTGCTTACAGTGATTCAGAAAGTAAACAATGAGCCTGGGAGGGGAGAGAGAGGCAGGGCTGCACACACTCGCTGCTGCACACCGAGCAACCATTTCTTTCAGCTAAAGATGTTGTTGTGGATCACAAAGACTGTTGTCAGCCTCTAAGGTACAAGCAATTGTTGATGAAAGAAAAAAAAAAAGCAGAACTAAACCATCAGAGCTATAACTTTTAAAAATCTGAATTCCTGTAGCTGCGCGAATAATCGGTGAACAGGTGAGGGAGCAGGTGGCTTGCGCGCGATGCCCTTTTTGTAGCTCTGTGCGCGGTGGACCTGTTAAATCTCAGGAAGCATTAGAGCGTTATCGCTTTTCAGGTGATGGAGGGTGATTGGAGGACAAAGCAGAACCCAAAGGAGAGCGCTTATTTTATGGAGGACTACAGAGGAGGGCGGAAGCAATTTGTAATCCTGCTTTTGTTTTATTTTATTTTTCCCTGGTTTACAGAATGAGCAGAGCAAAAAATTAAACGGAAAGCCGCTCTTTTGTCTTCAAGCGTTATCTACTGTCATAATAATAATAATAATAATTAAGAATAATAATTAAGAATAATAATAATAATAATTATTATTATTATTATTTATTATTATTTTTATTATTATTATGATATTCGTTCAGGTAGCATTTTTTTTTAAAACTTGCTGAGCTTAAAATAAACGATTGATAAACTCATGTTAAAAATTCCACTCAGCAATTACTTACATTTTTATTTTGTAATCCAAATGCTTTTATGATAAATAAACAACAATAAAAAAATGCCACTTTTTTTAAAAACTGCTGAAATTAACGAAAAAAAAATTATATATAATGTGAACAAAATCAGAGCAAAGGAATCAGTGGAATCTAAAAGAAAAAGTAAACATTATTTTAAAAATATTATTATTATTATTATTATTATTATTATTATTTCAACAACTAAAAGAGAAACATCAAATATAGAACCAAGCCGTCATGAATAATTTATGTTACCGTTTCAAGCTTCAAATGAGGAGAAAAAAAGACAAAAACGAAATTCAGACGAAAACTGCTTTAAGTCGCGCGTTTAAATCACCAAGCAGAGAACAACATAATCATTCAGTCTGTATGTCTCAAACACAAAGTGCCACATTTTTTTAAACTATTTTTTTAAACGGATCATGTGCAAAACAAATATTTTAAAACTTTAGCGTTGACATTAATGTGGACGCTCATTCAGCAGTATCGACAGCGTCTTCTACTTTTTGTAGCAAATATATTACGAAACAAAAAATAAATATTTTTTTGTCGACAGAAAATTTTGCCTCCTTTTGAACCAATGAAATAAATCATACTTACCGTTACGGAGGAGATTATGATCACGCTCATCTTTTATTTGGGGTAATTTTAAGTCTTAAAATTATTCTGTGATTGGATGTAGATGCAGAAATAGCGATTTCATATCCTAACAATCATGTCGCCAAGTTATACTAGTTTTTAAAATCGAGATTTATACAGAAACGTCCTGGAAGGGTTCCTTCATTTTAAGTTTTGTTTTTTTTTTTTCATTACATTTAAGGTTCCTGCTTGCCATCGCACCGGAAGTCTGGTTTACCGCAATAAATGGAAAAAAATACGTTCTATTGTTTAAATCTATGAAATTCTGTTTTTGGGGCAATACACCGCATCGATTTGAGCTTTCAGGGAACTCCCTTCAGATTCTTAACACTTGATATTTGGAAAAAAGAACTCAGGTAGACACAGTTGAAAAAAGAGGCAAGCCAATCAGATTGCTCCTTCCCCCTTTGGCCAATGACAGACGCCACATTGTTGTCAAATTTGTCTAATGAAAACGTAGGAGCAACAATAGAGAGAGGAGAGAGGGATCTGTATCCACTGACAATCTCTGGAGGAAGTTAGTGTCTCAGGCTGCGGCGAGTAACAACCTCAGCTCCTCCTGGACAGTTTGAACTTTCTGTTGGGGAGGAATGATCGCTCCTCTCTGCTCACACTCTTGTCGGATTTAAAGTTGACTGTAAAGTCAGATTTTTGCTTCTTCGGCAGACAACACTTGGACAATTTCCACCAGCCTTTCGATCATAAATTGTTATTTCTTCCCCTCCTGTTTCGGTGACTTCACCTGTTGCCCGGAGATGCGAAGAACCGCCGGACAGATGTGATCAGTCCAACGTCGGTTTAACTAAAGTAAATCGTTCACACGTCGTCGATTTCTCGTTAAAACGTTAATTTCGCTGTTGAGGACTGCGGACATGGATCTGAGACCGGAACTTCCCACAGCCTCCTCCGCCTCACAAGTCCACCCCGGAGCGGCGGCAGCGGCCGCGGCAGCCTCCATTCCGGTGTCCATGGCCGGCAACCTGCTGCGCGGGCCCCCGCTCCTCCTGCGGGCCGCAGACAAGTACCCGCGCACTCCGAAGTGCGCCCGCTGCAGGAACCACGGCGTGGTGTCTGCGCTGAAGGGCCACAAGCGCTACTGCCGCTGGAAGGACTGCATGTGCGCCAAGTGCACCTTGATCGCGGAGAGGCAGCGGGTGATGGCAGCTCAGGTGGCGCTCCGACGGCAGCAGGCGCAGGAGGAGAACGAAGCCCGGGAGCTGCAGCTGCTCTATGGCACGGCGGAGGGACTCGCTATTGCCGCCGCCAACGGCATCATCCCACCCCGGCCGAACTACGAGGTGTTTGGTTCCGTCAGCAGCGAAAGCAACTCAGGTGAGCGGAGCAAGCTTGGCTGTAATGTTAAAGAAGCACATGAGAAGGTAAACTAAAAGGCTTTACCTGTCATCAAACTGCGACTCTGTTAAACGCAGTTAGAATCATTTAAGACTAAACATTGAGCCTAATCAGCTGTCACAGCATAAATACTGAACTTTCTTCTTCTGTCGTTTGTTTAAGGTTTACAGATTAAATTCTGATATTTGAGCTCACGTGTTAAATCTGCTGTTTGGAAGCTGTTGAGTTTATCGCTTTTCTGCCTCTTTATTGATGGGATTGTTATACTGATTATGACTCTGCGCTGTTACGCTTTTGATGGCCTTTTGTTTTATGCTTTAGCAAAGTCATTCAGTCTTACACACTCTGGTTCTGTCAGCAGATTCAAGCATTCAGAAGTATGAGCTGTTTCCTAAAAACCAGCTCTCCGGGTCCGCCACCCCTCAACCGTCTGCGGGGAAACCGGCTTCCACCGAAGGGGACTCAGCCCCCGGCATCTCGTCCCCGGACGGCAGGCACGGAGGCTCCGGTTCGGAGAACGGGGATAGCGAGTCTTTCATCAGCTCACCGGTATCCAAGCCTTTAAAAGATGGAGAAGAAACTCCAGGGTCCGTCAGCTCCATTGGCTCGGATTCGGGTTCTGAAACCGACAAAGACGAGCAGGACCCTTCCCCTTCCTCTGCGGCCTCGCGGCACATGAACGCCATCGACATCCTCACCCGAGTGTTTCCCAGCCACAAGCGAAGCGTCCTGGAGCTCGTCCTGCAGGGCTGTGGCAAAGATGTGGTGCAAGCCATCGAGCAGATCCTCAACAACAGTGGCGCTCAGGGTCCCAACAAGGCCGGGCCAGACGAGACGTGGACGGCAGAGAGGATGCTCCAAAATGCGCAGCAGCCTACGGCAGCATCAGCAACCACAACAACACCAACGAGGCCCATGCTCCCCGGGGCTATGACGCTGAGCAACCGCTCTGCGTTTTCTCCCCTGCAGCCAAACGCACCGCACTTTGGCGCAGACCCCAGCACCTACCCGCTGGGCACACACTTGGGACTGAACCCGCTGCGGCTGGCCTACTCAGCGCACAGCCGGGGACTGGCTTTCATGACACCTTACTCCACCACTGGGCTCATGCCCACTTTGGGCTTCAGACCTCCAATGGACTATGCATTTAGCGACCTGATAAGAGACAGGACAATGCTGCACAAGGAGCAAGGCTATGCCAGCGGCCTGTATGGGCCTTTGGTCAACAACACCCCGGAGAAACAGTGAAGCCGGTGGACCGATCATAGAGACACATTCCATTGTATTTGTAGCCACAAGTGTTGAAAACGTGTGATGTGTTCTGGCTACGGGCTGCTGTACATAATAGGATTATCTGGCTTGTAGTCAAATGATCTGAGAGGGATTAAAAAAGAAAGAAACTAAACCACTTATGTGTAACTTTCAAAAATAATTTTATATGTTAGACCACAAAAGTTTGAATGGCATCCCCCATGTTTGAACTTTACTACGCCATCAGTAAAAATGACGTAAAACCGAATGTATTTATAGACCGCAGAATGAAATAAATCCCGATCAGGCTGGAAGCGCAAAAACTAAACTGGCAGACAAAAGAAAAAGTACGAAGTACGAAGAAATTATTTATCAAAGAGTTCTGACTTTTTAAAGCCTATCAAATTTTACCACACACGCACGCACACACACGCACGAGTAAAATAAGTTATTAAAAGTAGTTTACTTGTTAACCCCGTTTCCTGCTGTAAAGGTTGATCTATAACGTGTAAATGCCATTCGTTTCTTTTTCTTGTGTATTATTTCAGTTATCTCACCTTTTTATTTCATTTTCTTTTTAGTTTGTGTCCAACT
Organism: Hemichromis elongatus; assembly: GCA_015108515.1. Taxonomy (NCBI): domain Eukaryota; kingdom Metazoa; phylum Chordata; class Actinopteri; order Cichliformes; family Cichlidae; genus Hemichromis; species Hemichromis elongatus. The sequence continues at coordinate 14,261 of VUQR01004189.1, forward strand.
GCCTGTATTATATATTGCATTTGGTAATATGAAATCACTATGCCTATATTTGACTTTTCATTTATCCATTAGTCAGCGCAAATATTTTGTGACAAAGTGTTGGATTCAGTTAGTTCCTGCTCAAATGTTACACGCTGTGCTGTCACAATGTATGAATACGCTGGGAAAAAATAAATGTTATTTTAAACAAGTGGAACATCACACTTATTAATGATGCTTTCACTGATGCAAGAATAAACCTTTCCTGCGTAAAACCTATTTATTCTGCAAAGGTCACACCAGATATTCTGATATGGAAAGTACACACAATGTTATCAATTGACAGCAAATCCAAGGCATTATATATATATATATATATATATAATGAGAGGCACTATTCTGAATATTTAATTAGAATTTAATTCAATTTAATTAGAATTAGAATAATTACATTTGCAATCCAGTGCCAGTCTGGCTCACAACACGCACACGTCTGACTTGAGCTAGAGCGAAACAACTAGCCAATATTTCGCTATAATAAAACCTGAGTGTTTGAGTTTAGACAGTTCTGGTTCACTCAGGGTTTTTTTTTTTTTTACACGGCTGGACAGACGCAGATATGCCAACATGTTTTCTTCTTGCTCTTATATAGTTTCCCCGATATTACTACAGCCACCGTCATACTTTCAAGAACATAAAAAGTAAAGCTTTGATTAATAAATAGTTTTACAGGAAAACAAAAGTTATTATTTTTACTAGTATGAGATTACACGCTTCCGTAACGTGCCAGCAGGTCAGATTCAGCTGGTGGACACCCGAAGGTTCCTATAGTTGCTTTACAGTAACGTTCCCTTCATTAAATCAGCGTGTTGTATAAAATAGTAACAGTTACATTTTCCACGCTACTTTTTTTAACGTGACTGTGCGGATTAACTCTGTTAGTGAAACAGTTGCACGACTGCGTGATGTCACAGCGGCCGTGAAAACGCAAACAAGGAGAAAAAAGTGTAGATTTTATGACTGTAACTAGAGAAGAAGGTCAACCGAATAAACTTTTATCGAACAAGTAATGCTTTCTTTATTCTTACTTTTTTTTTTTCAATAGAACGGCTTTGCGTCATTTAATATCCAAATCCTCCCATGATGATCCTCTCATTCATGGTTATAATGAAAAACGAATCAAAACAGAGCAGTTTTATTTATTTATTTTATGTATTTTTAGCAGTGCGCGTTTTAATTCTAAATCCTCCCTCCAGCTTTTAAAATAATGTTATCGTGGAGAGAACAGCGGACCTTCGTTTGTCAGTGGTTATAATGGATCGTGCCTCAATAGACAATTACTCCACCCATTCAGGGATTTCACTGCTGCCACAGAAAATAGGAATTTCTGAAGAGCAATGTCGCCATCTACCGGTCACCCTGTGTAAGTACCAAGCCGTCCCCCCTCCAACTTCCGTTGCAGACCAGAGCCGGTCAAATGCGTAATGCTCATTGGTTGAGCACTGTTAAGCTCTAATCGTGCGTCTCACAGTAGTGCAGGTGAGAGGGAAGGTGAGGTCTGGTTCTGGTGATAACAGTAAAAAATGATAAACTGGAAGTTTTTCTCAGCCTGCATTAACACGATTTTTGTGAGATGTTGGAGAGGCTTAAAATCGGACGCTTCTCTCATGTTTTACAGATTGTGTGAGTGATGCGATGTTTTGGGTGTAATCACCTGAGACAATAGGAGCAGTAAAAGTCATCTCAGCAGGGAAGCAAATGTGGAATAAATTCCCAACGATGAAAACAAGTAAAAGTTTGTTTTTATTCTAAGAGTCTGAAGACATCGAACACATCAAAACTGTTGTAATATGTTCAAACAGATCTATAAAACCTCGCCATCAAACAGGCTTTGGTGCTGTCAAAGCTTTTGAATGATGGATGAGCACTTAAGTCACTTCACATCAAAGCTGGTGTGTATAACACAGACAGCACCACTAGATGACAGGATTGTCTAACAAATAGCTTCTGCAGTGCTGCTACAACACACTGCTCCTGACAGGCAGTCTATAAAGTCCTATGTGTCGTTTACAGCGCAGTCCTACACCTGCATGTTTTAATGCAGGGGTGAGGGACTCCTGTATTTGTGCACGTGTATGTTCATATGTAACACACATTATGTAGTGGCTTCTCTTTCTTGGCAAGCTACAGCGTCCTCTGCTGCCCATTTGTGCAACGCATTAAGTAAAATACATTTTAATTCCTCTGCAAAATCTGAATATAAGACTACAAAAAGTGGTAAAGTGGTACAAATATTGTTGAATGCAGAAAACAGTAGTAGGTTGGTCATACTGAGTGATAGTTCATGGTTAATTTTATTACAGAGCACTGCGGATGTTCTCCATCTGCAACATGGAGATTTTAGGCCCACAGCCAAAGCGTGTGAAAATTCAGCTATAATGGACACGGAGAAGTTGGAGAACGATGAAAAACGGGAAGCGGGAGCATCAGTTTGTAGAGAAAGCTGGTTTGCTACGCTGAGCGCACAACTATATTTTCTGTGCTTTGTTCTGTGTTCACTAATGAATAATTAGACACAGGCAGATAAATAGCCACAGGCTCCCGGAGCGGTGCAGAGAAAGAGACAGACAGAGAGAGAGAGAGGGAAATCCATTTAGGTTATTACTCCATACATAAAACCCATTTTCATTTTCTGAGACACTGTTTGGTTTACTGTCAGAATAACAAATAGATAACAGCAAAACAAACCAACACAAAGACAAAGACAATTGCGCGCATTCGGTTCTGAATTTAGTGGCTCGACTCCTACAGCTCAGCGAACCCGCAGCAAATAAATAAACGAAATAAGAAATAAAGTTGGGCTCCAGGATGCCCTCAAACATTTTACATCTTTTGCCTGTTGACTAATAATGCTGAGTCACAAGCTGCCACTGATAAAATAAGTAAAAGCTTTGAATTCGTGCAAACTACTTGTGGAATGTTCAGCATTCAGTCTTAACTTAGTTTTTCTTTATAAAAGACTGCATTACACTTTTATTAAGACCCCTGCCAGCTCGGGCCCCACTTTGTATGCAAACTCCCCTTAGATGATATTGATTCAAGAAACCTTTTTCCCATTTCTCCTTTAGAGGGTTCCTTCATCACTGTGCCCCAGGGAGCACCAATGAGCAGCCTAACACCGGTCGCCCTTCCCACACGGACTCTTCTCTCTGCCGTTACATTTTTCTCCCTCTGACTCTCTTGATAAAGCTTCCTCACATCAAAAAGTGAAAGTCATTTGGGGCAAGTAAAACACAGGCTCACCTATTGGCAGTAAGATGAAGTGATGCTTTAGTGGTCAGGGGTGCGGGGGATTGGTCCACGCCTTCAATATTAGGTGCCTCAAGTGTGGGTAAACAACACATGTGACCAAATTTTCAGGTTGTGAAAGCTGATGGTTCAAATCTAATGTTTGAGTTTCACCGCCTGATGCGCTCCACTTCTACTGGCTATCTGCAGAGTGCTGTTCTTATCATTTCATTTGGTGGTTTCAGGCAGAAGTTAGCAATTCTTTAAATGAGAAGAGCATCTGCAGTCAGCATAAAACAAGTGGATTACTTACTGACTTTCAACAGCACGAGACTGAAAATGTGGATTTTGAGCTGGAGCTTAATGCCCTCGGTTCATATCAGCTGCTTGATAACCAAACCACTAGCTTGTGGTTGTGCATGTGCATTATTCATTTTATTGCAGCTGGTAAATCTTCTATGAAGATACGTATGGGAAGTGACCTGTTCATGAAACACTAACACGCGTGTGGGATCAGGGGTTGATAAATCAGTCAGGTCACATTGCTCACTGCTCACACGTGGCCCCGTGAACATATTCAACGTTAGATTTTCATATTAACTGTGCAGCTGCAAAATGCTACAACTTTACTGTGTATGTAACCCTAGCACACACATACACTCACTGTCCACGTTATTAGGTGCATGCTTGTTGAAAGAAAGGACTGATCAACCAATCACATGGCAACAACTCAGTGCATTTAGGACCATTTAAATGGTCAAGATGACCGGCACTCCTGTTAGCTAATAACAGGGAACTGGGGCTACAGAAGATTGGAAAAACATTGCCTGGCCTGAAGAGTCCTGATTTCTGTTGCCACATTCAGACGGTAGCATCAGAATTTGATAAAAGCAACATGAAAGCATGGATCCTGCCTTATATGAACACTTAGTATCAACTGAGTCTATCAGCTTGCTGACCATGTCCATCCCTGCTTCCAGCAGGAAGCAGGATAATAAGTTTGTTCCATTAGAGCGCCTCCTGTTAATAACAAAACTTTCTATAATTACTCATTCAGACTGTAAAATGGTTTAAAAGAAAAAGAAGAAGAAATTATATTACAATGAGGTTAACAGGCTTTTAGAGAGAGACCATCAGCTGCTGCCTGAAAGTTATCTGTACACTGCAAATACCCAGCTGGCTTGTGTGTATTATTAGTGTGTTGGTTAAATCTGCTGCTGTTGTAACTACAAACGCTGCCGGCTTCTTCTCTCTATGTGGCAATTAAGCCCCAGAAAAGTGACGCTGGTTGAAATACACACATCTAAAACTGTTCTTAAGAGCACATAAAAAAATTCTCATTTTCTAAAAATCTACATCAGGGTTTTTGTCCCCCCAGTTTCACAGTCCCACTGGTCCCAAAACCAACTTAGCTCACAGATGACCCTTTAAACTGTTTCCTCCAACTACAGCAGTGATAATAAAGTAGTCGGTGTGTACAAGGAAATTGAGGAGCGTGCACGTTGTGGATGATGTGTGCACGTCGTTGGCAAGGAGCTCACTGAGACGCTTCGTATGAGTTTTAAGGATAAATGGACGTCAAGCTGTGCCGACACAGCATGAGCACACTTAATCTCCTCAAGTGGAGAGTGTCAGTCAACACTGCTGGGGCAGATAAGGAGTGCTGGAATGTAACAGTGTGTCTGTGTGTTTGTGCGCTTGCATGTTGTACGTGTATAAAAGTCTGCAGGGATTGCAGTTTGTTTCTTGTCAAGCTTATGGAAGCCTGTGCTTGCCTTTCTCCTCCCCTTCCCCTTGTTTCTCTGTTTGAGTCACCTGTGGGTGTGACTACACAGAGCTCCACCTTTCTGCTCTTGAGCTGCTCACCATCGGCACATCTGCTTCCCATCTTCTCATCAGCACTGCTGATTATCATCCCCAGCCTTCCATTCAGTTGTTGCTGGGTTGTTTCGACCACTATAGTCATATGAATATTACTTTAATCAGTTTAAGAATATTACTCCTTAAAAAGTACATTTCTTTGACTGACTTTCTTTCCTGCCTGCCAATCAGCAAGAACAAAGCGTGCCTGTCTGTGGTTATATATGTAAATATAATTTTTTTTACTTAAGCAAAAGTTATAATCCTACTAAAAAGTTTAATAGTGCATAAGTACCTAAAGTAAATGTGAGCCTTATGCACTTTTCAGAATTTAAGAATCTGCTAAATAATTAGGAATTAAAGCTTTAAAATAAAGTGTACAAAGTAGAATAGTTGCATTCAAATTATAATGGTGTAAAAGAAGAAAGCAGCTTAACATTAACTTATACTTGAGTCAAGTAATCTAGTAAATGTACTCGGTTACATTCCTCTCGTTCTTATTCATACTCTCATCCAATGACTCCCACCCACCTGACCTGCCCATGTGCCACTGGGCCTAACTCTAAGATCAGGTCTAGGACGTTTAGGAAGCGGGTCACCAGACTGGTAATCTGACCCACTGGGCATTTTCCCGGTGGGCCAGGCAATAGACCGGCCTGAAGGGCCGCTTCGCACCAGCTGTACAAGCGCTGACAGCAGCCCATTGGTTAATTTTTATTACAGACACTGCACTGTCCAATCAAATCTCTCAATGCGACCAGCCCCTCCTCTACCTTTGCTGTGAGCTTTCAAAGTAGTGAGAAGGTGAAGCTTGAAAGCTGAAACAAAACCATAAAGAGACCAATAGTTCACATTGGGTGTGCAAAACAATGGACCTGTAGTCTCCCAGCGTGGCTGCTGTAACTAACAAAACACGCTCTAGTCATTGCACCCCATGCCCCCATATGGAATATACATGCAGCGTACCGTATGTGATATGTTAATAAATTCTGAACACACGCTAAAACGATGCCTGCCTCTCCCAAAGCTCCCATTCTCGCTGTTCCTCATCAATGCTTTCTGCTGAAACGTACGATTTGCAAAATGCAGTTAATGAGTTGTTGAAGGCTGAGAATGAATCCCATTCTAGCCGTAATTGTGTAAGGTTTCCCGAGGGGGCAAGTGTGTGTGTGTGTGTCTGCTCATACTAGATATTTTTGCATGTGCACTTCAGCGTGTGTGCGTATGCTCACGTACTTGTGTTCCTGATGCCTTTGTGCATGTCTTTGTGGGAGTTATGTGAGCTTGTTAGTGAAAACAGAAGCATCTTTAATCTTCATTTGATGATTCTCACTTAGTGCAGGGAGCGGAAAACACTGTAGGAATGAACATCGGGAGAGAGGGAGAGGAGTGAAAATGTTCTTGATTGTGAGGAAGAAGATCACCAGGAGGAGAGCCAGACAGAGAGGAGCTGTTTTCACGCAGACCTACTTCTGTCACTCAGTCTCTAAATTTAGCATGTGCACTTTAACATCTATGTACAACATTTGTGTGCACACACACTCTTAAATAGTCCCTGTGTTTGTTTATTTAAGTGATAGTATGAAGGACTAAAATGTGACACAAACGCCCTTACGCACCCTCCACTGATGACTCACAGAGCCTAATATTAGCACATCCTCTCCTGCTGGAGTAATAACTGTAGATGGGACATTTGATAGGTTATCAGCACTGTTAGTGCAAGGGCATTTCTAGGATTTATTTCCCATCCAGATAGCGTGGAGTAATAATAAGGATGACAGGAAGGCGGAGGAAATCGTAATATTTGATCAGAAATGAATACAGTGCAAAAAATTTGCATAAAAGGAAACATTTGGTACGACTTTCAGGCTCATGTTCAGCCCTCTGTCAATACTGCACAAACTCAACTTAAGTACTTACTAATGTTTTAGTTTTGTCTATTTAAAACTTACCATGGTTCCTCTTGTTCTCCAGCACTGATACACCTTTTGCTTTTGTTTTGCTCTGTGTTTGTTTGTTTTTTATAGATAATTTTATATAGATGTATTATTATTGTTATTCATGGCCCAGCGATATGAGGCGCTAATAATACACAAACTACAGATCCCATAATGCAGTGCTGCAGCCTCCTTGCCGAACACCTGGGAACATTCCCGCATCAATCAAGTCAAACTTGTTGAAGGGAAGCTACCCCTCACAATGGAGAAGAGAACAACTGATTGTGAAAACAGAGCCTTTCAGCCCCGGTGGAGACTGAATCTATGTTTACAGACATCGCTGGTAAAGCCGTGAGTCTTATTAGTGGAGCTAACGTGGCTGTAATTAAGGAATTTAATGTAAGACGGCACTACGAGACAAAACA
>VUQR01004191.1:8251-41861 GCA_015108515.1 Hemichromis elongatus
AGTAAAAAAAACACAAAAAAAAAAGAAAAATTTTTTTTTTTTTTTTTTTTGTGGAGATACAATAGATTAAATAAAACAGGTTTCAAAATTAAAAAAAACAACTTTAAAATGTATTTCTATCATTACTCCTTGGAGACTACAGTTGACGTATAAATTACTGCTCCAAGATTGGCATGCTTTCAGTTTGTAGCAGGCTGGAGAGCTTTAAGTGTCAGCTGCACCTGCTGAGCTAATTCTGACTATTACGCAATTCATTCAAATGTACTGTAGCTGCCATAGGCTGTTATTATTGATCCAATTATTTTTCTTCCCTCTTGTAATATGTTAATTCCAGAAGCAACTGGAAAAACTGAAACAAAACTAGTAATTAATTGTGATGACATTTAAAATTAGGATTTCATTACTAAATGGTTATTTGCTCTCAGGGTGTTATAGTGAAAATTAAGGCCTTGCTGCGGTTTAAATGTGCTTTATCTGAAGCTATTTTACTATAACCTCACCTTGAACATAATCGACTCAATTACACTGCAAATAGTAAACAGCCATTTGGAGTTTTATTCATTTAAAAGTCAGCAACTTTTAACTGCAGATTTTCTCAAACAAGTTTTGGAGTAAATATGTGGGATCATTGGACTTACTTAGCCTTGGGTTAAGAAGAAGCCTGGATCAATTGTGTGTGAAGAATCTGGGCATGTTAGACTGGATGCACTGTGATCTTGAAATCAGGCCAGCTCATGGTTGGATAAAGTGGGAAGTGCTAATAGGTGTCATGCTGTGTGATATTTGGTTTATTAGTATCTCACAGTGGATTCTCTCCTGGGTTGTTTTCATAGCTAGGTAAGCTGGAGCCTCTGCTAAAGAAGTTCACTGTAGAGGAGGAGCAACAAATGAAGAGGATGTTACAGCGTGTAGATGTCTTGGCGAAGGTAATTACATATCAGCCACAAGGACTGATCACCATACATGAACATGCCCACACTTAGAGGCAATTTGCTGTTAAGCTACTATGAATAAACACCTATAGCTCAACCATATGTGGTTATTAAGATGTTTTTATGTGTATCGGTTAAATGAAATTTTTAAATCTTGTAAATACTATATACTTTCTTTAAGTATATCTACTATAGTCTATAAAAGCTGCACTGGAATAATTATAATGATAATGAAAAAAATAGGGGGATTATTATTACTGTGTTTTAATGTCACAGTGTTAAGAGTCACTGATTCTTTTGTTTCGTTTATATAATAAAAAATGTTCATTAATTCAACCTTGAAAACTATTTTAATGAAACTCTAGTATATTAGATGATATTACACCAAATTAATGAGATCTTTCATGTTTCAGCATGCCCTAGAGAGTGGTGTTCGTTTGATGGTGGATGCAGAGCAAACCTATTTCCAGCCAGCCATTAGCCGACTAACACTGGAGATGCAGAGGACCTACAACAAAGAAAAGCCTGTCATTTTCAACACCTATCAATGCTACCTAAAGGTCGGGACCTACAGCTGGCAACAAAAACAGATCCTCAAAGCTGCGATGGCTTGCTTATTCAAAATGTTTCTGCGGTGAATGGGAGGGTTGTTATTGTCACCGAGTGATTAAATCCATGGTCTCAGCTCACAAGAAACCCAAAGTTTTGACAATGTACTTCTTTAGGTTAGTAATATATTCATTGTTTGAAATAGATCCAATGAACAGTTGTCGAAAATAGCAAAAAAAAACCCCAACAAACCTCCAAACAAACAAAAAAAACCCCAAAACAGATGGAGATTCCTCTCTTTATTAATGAGATCCAGTGACACAGCCGTTGTAATTTTTATTGAAGAAAACATGCTGTGACAGGTCCAAATGCCAGCATGTAAACAGATTTCTATTAGTCAGACAAGCTGGGCTCAAAGGAATGACATAACAAAGATGAGAAAACAGTAGTGGTGGAAATATGGTGATTTATTTTTTTAACGTGCTATTCTCAGCATTATTATTATTAATTTATCAAAAGTGCATAGGTTCATAATGGTTTCATAATAGGTTCATAATAGTTCCACCTGAAAGGTAAAGTATTATTAAAGTGAGAGTTTTATTTTTTATGTTGCCGGCATTTACAGTCATAGAAAAAAACATTTTCGCAGAGCTACGTGCGGTTCTGTGAAAAACGAAGTGCTCCTTGTGGTTCGATAGTTTATAGAACTGCCTATAGCAGGAATAACTTGAAGTTATATTTTCTGTGTGACTTCAGCAGTCTCTCACATCATTGTGGGGGAATGTTTAAACATTTTACTGTACAGTGGTTGCTTTGGTTCATTTGTGGACATTTGTCTGCGCACAGGTCTCGAGTTGATTGAGAGGTCAATACTTTGATTCTTTTGATAGATTTTCTATCGTCCTTTGGATTGCTGTGCTTTTGTATTACCCAGTTTAATCCAAGCTAACTAATGAGCTCATATTTGACTCTAAAATTTTTTTCTTGTACATAGACTGTGAGGTGTCCAGGTCCTGTGGCTGAAAACAAGCCCAAATCATCACCCCTTGCTCAGATGCTAACCTAAGGCCTGGTTCATGTTTTACAGAGTTTTTTTCCATAGTTTCTTTTTACACATGGTCATGTCATTGGATTTATTATGTAAAAGTACTTATGACAGGTGACCCAGATTAAGTGGTCTAATCCTTCTGTAAGAATAAAGCAGCTATATCATTGCACATTTCCACTTGTAATAAACATAGAATTGTCTCAGTATATAAAACATGTTTTAAAACTGTTACCTAAACATAGAGGAATTGATTTTCATGAATCCGTGCTCTTATTTTTTTTGTTCTGCAGGAGGCCTATGACAACGTCACTATGGATGTAGAATTGTCTCAACGTGAGGGTTGGCACTTTGCTGCCAAGCTGGTGCGTGGGGCCTACATGTACCAGGAGCGAGAAAGGGCCAAAGAGATTGGATATGAAGACCCTATTAACCCGGACTATGAGTCAACCAATAGGATGTACCACAGGTAAGGCTCATCAGTCTGTTTGTTAACGTCTGCATAAATTTACACATGTAGAGTTTGATTGCTGTTAGCCAAGCTCTCATTTTTCATATTCAAAGAGGAACAGTCTGCTTACTCTAGTTGGTTTTATTTTAAATAACAGAATTAAACTGTCAACCTTTTAGGCACTGGTTAACACCACAGAGGAGTCTTTTATGAGTTTCTGCAGTCTTGTTCTTATGGCAACAAGGTTTCGTCTCGAGAGTTTGAGATGATTTTGATGGAATAATGTAATCAATGAAGAAAAAACTCATGGTGCCTAATTGGATTCAGTAGCATGAGGTGGATTCAGAACACGCAGATGGTATTAATGAATATGTGTTTTAATATAGCCTTACTAACAAACAAATGAACATGGCCAAATATCTTTTCAGATACTATGAATACTTGATGTTTATGGAGATTTTTTGAGTATAGGTTTGTATAAATAGTCCCACACCTCACAATAAATCTCATCTGCTGATGAAATTGATTAATTTCAATGTGCCTTTAAACAATGCAAGTTCAGTACAATAAAAATGCATATTTTATAAACACATTAACCTAAATTGTCCCTGTTGTGTGTCTTGTATTTGTGCAAGGTGTTTGGACTATGTGTTGGATGAGATTGCACTCAACAGAAAGGCAAACGTAATGGTGGCTTCCCACAATGAAGACACAGTGAAACACACCTTAACAAGGTAAGTTTTATGCCGTGTCCAGTAAACTTAAAACTATAATTCTTTTTACAAAGCTGCATCTGTATAAACATGCTTATATTTTTATCCTGCACTCTCAATCAGAATGAATGAGCTGGGCCTCATTCCCACAGAAAACAAGGTATACTTTGGTCAGCTACTGGGCATGTGCGATCAAATCAGCTTCCCACTGGGTAAGAAAAGTACAGAAACATAAATACACTACCATGCAATGTCTGGGTACCAATCTGTCTTGTCATAAATAGTAAGAATAATTTTGACAGTTGCAGCCAGACAGGCCTTACACCCTCTGATGCTTTCAAGTCTGTCATAAGACCTTTAAGTTGCATATCTCACAGGCCCCATGGACTGCAAGGAGTGCACATGTAGAAGTCAGTCTGCATGACATATGAACTGAGACACCTCAGTATTGAACAGTCCTCTTAACGAAGTGCCGCTGCTGGATCTCAGCGCTTTATTTGTCAGTCAAAGCTAGACATAGTGGCGGCAGGCAGTTGTCTGTCAATGTGAGGCTGAAGCTGACATGGCCTTGACCGCTATTGATGTAAACAGACAGGAATGTGTTTCTTTGTTGCTTTCTTGAGGGATGGAGCAGTCCGAGCTGCTTTTGAATCCTGAAACAATAAAAAAGTTGTTTCATAAAATAAAGCAGACTGGAGCTGAGATCCATATTATTTGTCCATCACTTACTGCACCAAATGTGCCTTAGTTGGTTTATGCGTGTCAGGATAGGCTGAGTTTATTGTTTCATGTTTTAATGTTTTGGATGGCTTAGTTAAAACAACATTTATTTCGACAGAGCTAAAGAGTTAAGCCCTGGCAAAGCAGTTTCGCAGTGTGCGAACGTAACTGACAGACGAGAGCAAATCTTCAAATAGAAATCCTGTAAACTGAGGATGTCAGTGCAAATACTGCAGTCTTGCCTGATTACACAGGCGAGGGAAACCGATCAAGATGCTCATGCTTTGGTGCATTCTGTAGAGTTTGTAAAAAAATTATCTGTAAATAATCTTAAACTAGTCGGTCAAAATGGTATTTTATGAAAAGCATTTAATAATATGCACACAAAAAAAATAGAAATAGTTTAATTTATCTACATTTATCAATCCCATTTTCTTTTGTTTCACTCCAGGCCAGGCAGGCTTCCCTGTCTATAAGTATGTTCCCTATGGACCAGTGGATGAGGTAATGCCCTACCTGTCTCGGAGAGCACAGGAGAATCGAGGCTTCATGAAGGGGGCCCAGAAGGAGAGGGAACTGCTTTGGAAAGAGCTGAAACGGAGACTTGCCTCTGGAGAGCTTCTTTACAAACCAATGTACTAAAAACACATAAGAAAAGATTTAGGAAAGATTATTGCGGGTTTCTTTCTCTGGTTCTTTGGTTAATGTTTATTATTAAATCTGTCTGTTTTGTCTCTTTCTAAGCATATTTCCTGTATTACTATACATTTTGGAGGGGGGTTTTTTACCAATGGACTGTTTGCGTAGGTCAACAATTATTCTTTTTCCTACTAGTGTTGTTCAGCATTCTGCTCTTGCAGGATTTTATCCACCTTCACTCCATTCACGCCTTCTGTTCTTCACCTCTGCATCCATAGGCATTTCTCATTTTGTGTTCCCACTGTCTGTAGAGCTCTAATATCCATCAAATGGGCATCTTTACTGCTCCAGAAGGACTTCCTAAAATGTCAACAAGACTTTGCTGGGCATCTTTTTTTTTTTTATTGCTCTATTTATTTTCAAGGAGAACAGGAATTATTAGAATAACATGCTTGATATAAATGTTAGCAATGGAAAGCTGTAGAGGTATATGGTACTGTGTACGTTCTTCTGAATGCTGCATATTTGTTTCTGAAGTTGCACTGACATTTTTAAAGCAATACCAGTTCATGTGTAATGAAGAAGTATAAAATCCTCGTCAAAGCACATCTCTCTTCTTCGTCTTTGTTATTATATTCAGTAAGAGAAGCTGTATTTTTGCCTACTGTATGTGTTCAATTCTCAGACTGAAGGTTTCCCAAATTTTGGTCGATTCATGTCCAAATCTTGGTTTTAAATCCAACTTTTAAATTTAAACTTAATTTAGTCTGTCTGCTCAGTCTCATAAGTACTTGTTAAACATATAGTTTTTCAATCTTTTCGATGTAACTGTAAAGCAAATACAATAATATCAACAATGATTTCATCCTATTAGTCTTAAAAGGTTGTTTAGGTATTTTCTTGGCTTTATCACTGAAGTATAACTCAATTATAGTTTCCTATGTATTAATGCTTTTCTTTCCTCCCTGTTATCGTGGATCTGTTTCTATGCTTAATAGGCTGAGTACTGATGACATACTGGTGGAGAAGTGAACCTTTAAATCTGGGTCTCTGTTATAGTGGAATTGTTGAGGCTCTTTCTCCTTGTTTGCAGCTTGTTGATGCTGGCACTTTCTGTCTTGTATCTCCATCTTGACTGATCTACAGCATGCCCTTATCCATTTGGGGTGTCTATAAAGCAAGCTAAATCTGGTCTCAAGAGGCCGAAAGCCCCCTGAATCTGGCATTGATATCTGTTTTTCTGGTCTGTCTGACAGACTGGACCTCTTACAACAAAGAGACCTCCTAGCATGTTGGAGCACTATCTATTACATTAAACGGCTCTGTGCAATTCTGATTTTTGACCATGTAAATATGTTCGAAGCAGATTTGTCAAATTTACATCTTAGCTGATATACTTGTGAAATTGCTAAATATGTGACTATAAAGTATGTGAACTCATGCATGTTTTTGATGTCCTTGACGGAAATGCTGTAGCTTTGAACTGTTTGTACAGCTTGAGTCGTTTGAGGTTTTAATTTGGTGACATATTCTGCTTGGTTATTGATGCACAATTAGTATTTGAGTCAGAGGGTAACCAAGCTTCATGATAATTATGGCCTTGTCGTTTTATGAGAGCAGTCAGTGCTCTGTAGACCATCATTTAATTACCCATGATGCTACGCTCAATACAGATCACAGAAATTGGATGCATTAATCATTACTCAGAAGAAACTTTAGTGGCTGTTCAGTTTTACTGAGGCAGATTACTGGAGAGGTGTCACTGTTTCTGTGTTCTATCAGTTTAATTAAGAATCAAGTCTACTTTTGATGTAAGATGTGCCGTTGGGTATACATTTGCCAATAAATCCTTTCTTATAGGGCAGTGGAGTTTTTCTGGTTAGCATCAGTGGATTCAGAGGACACATTAAGAAGTGAAAAATCCTACCCAAGTCTAGGTCAGTCAAGGTAGCACGAGCAAAGCTCTAAGCACAGCAACAGTTCTCTCTATATTAAAAGCACACAAGAATGTAATAAAATCAGCATAGACTAATTTACTTTATGTAATGAATGTTGACATTGTATTATACAAGATGTGATGTGTGGAATACATAACTGCGTTCTTTGGGTTGTTGTTTCTACCATTTTGGACCTAAATCTTGGCTGTGGCCTCGGCTTGAAACACAACAGCCTAGGGTTTTTCAAATAATGACTACTCGCACTGTGACAGGTTTCATTTAAATACATACAAAACATCATTTTTCAGGGACGTAACTTTGAAAAGTTTTGTTTTTCTGTAGAACAATGGCTGGATTGGATTGTTGCTGAATACCAGGCGTCACTTAAGCTCTAATCACGATTTGTATGCCAATAGATAAAGTGACAGTATGGTGGCTTTGAGCCACCCAAGAGTATTATGTATTGGTTTGTTTTTATCTTTTGACAGCAAACGGAGAGATTAGTGGCTCACAGTGCACAAAGTAGATAACTAGGCCAATGCACATTCAACATCTCTAATCATATCCTCAATTATAAGATAATGTTAAAATTTAGGAGAAACTTCAGGAGAAGTGTGCAAAACTATATTGTATAAAATCAATTGTTAAAAAAAGCATAGTTTTGTCTTTGTAAGATCCTTATATACAGTCTGTTGTTACACCTGACACCTAACATTTACACAATTTTAATTGTTTGTGGTTCAGCAAGAAGCTGGCCAACTGGAAACAGTAAAAATAAGTTTGTAGGCTTAATTAGTTGGAAGGCCGATGAGTTGGCTAGGGTGTTTAAATTGTTTTCTTCTTCCATACAAATATTACTTAATAAAGTGGAAAAGTGTAGAGAAAAGTGCAAAAAGAAGACTTCCAAGAATAGACAATAGACTGTATTTCCTGACATTGCACCATAATCACAAGATCATTTCTACATGGCCAGTCAGAATGACAACCACAGTATAACTCGGCATCAGTGAAAATGCTGCATGACATCTTGTCAATATTTTATAACAACATCTGAGACGAAGTTGGCTCAAATGCCTAACAAGGAGGAAGGGCTGTTAACTTTCTGCAAGACACTGACATTTCCTGGTAAAATAATTGGCAACGCTTAACAAGAAGGTATGCATAAAATCCTAAGTAATTACAGAAACACAACAAACCAGAAACGATGCTGCTTAGTCCTAATTAATGACAACCTCACACACGGTTCCTGAAAAATACTTAATAGGCTATGCTCTATAGTCTGCATCCATTTTACAAATGTACTTTGACATTGTGTGCTATTTGCTCTGTAGACGACCTTGAATAAATAGTTCAGTACATAACCCCTAGTTAGACAAGCAAAGAACGACCAAAACTACCACACAGTGCAGTTAAAAGACTTTATTACTGATATAGGTGCCAGTCATCATAACCAACAAATGCTGCTGATAGTGTTTGTTTTTTAAGATATTCATTATGACAAATTAACAATAATAATAAAATAAATATGTTCTGATGTTTCATGCAAAAGGATAATGAAAAAACCCCATAAAGATTACAGTCAAACAGCCCCCCAACATTACCTTGCATGTCTTTTCCTAATCATTCATGATGTTTTCATTGATGTAAAGGAGAATTCATAAGGACTTGAACCACGCTGCTGTACTCTAATAATGTTATTGACATGTGTCTGCTGTTGAAATGACCCAATGACCAAAGATGTATGTGGAGGATATTTGGCATGTTTGGCATGCAGACTGGGATTGAACCACCAGCCTTGCGATTAGTAGGTGACCTGCTCCAGCACGTGAGCTACAGCTCCCACTCGCACACGTAGAAGAAGCAGAGCCCAGGACGAGGTGGATGATGCGCCCGTCACTAGAGGATAGGTCACTGACGTAGTTAAACGACTCTCTACTGTCATAGGCCCTGGGGAAGATAAAATTCATCCTAAGTTCTTTAAGGCCCTGGATTTTGTTGGGTTGTCTTGATTGGTGTGGTTTTGCAACATCCATGGAAATCCAACCCCAGTGTAGGGTGGTGGTTCCCATCTTTAAGAAGGGTAACGGAGGATATGTTCCAGTTTTAGGGTGTGCAGCATTAGCATGAAAGCAAACCTGTTAGTTTATCAATCAATCTGCATCCGTGAACTCAGTTATGGTCATGAGCTTTGGAAAGGGAGTAATAATTGGACTAAAAATCATTAATAATAATCCTAAAAGCTATTAGCATAATAATACAGCAACGCTGCAGACACAACTAGTGCAAACTGAATTATGCTAAACCTTATATTCACTTTGAATATTCATTCATTTTAATATAGGTCATAATATTTATACAGAGCCTGATTTTTTAATAAATATTTTTTCACACAAGGCAACAATTTTATACTGAGCAGATTTTATTACTGAAGCTTAATGTTTGTAATTCATAGATTTTATAATAAAATCCTAATGTTCATAGTTAACCTGCCACTAAAGGTTCAAATATATCAGCTAGACATAGCATAAAATGGAAACCCCACTATTTACTAAAATTTACGTGATTTGTATGACTTGTTGGTCAAGTTGAGATTTAGTTTTCATTAAAAGTGCTTTGAATTGTGGGGCATTATTTTTTTCCCCTTTTGTAAAGGATGGTCCAGTGTATCTCATGATAAGGAAGCAACAAGGGAAGCACTGAAGGGAGTATTTCCCTAAAATTTAGAAGATTTGACCAGCTGTGTTATCAATGTCATGCAATTACTTCCATATCTTTTATGTGAGTTGGGAACATTGTTCAGCAAAATTGACTGTTCAACTGCAACCCAAAAAGCAAGACATGCAGAATAATACCTGAAAAACTCTGGTGAGAACAGAAAAGCTGGGAAAAGACAAATGAAAAACTGGTGCTACATATAGAGGGAGGTTAACTGGTTTGGGTACCAAAAAACAAATCATGGTTTAACACCGATGCACTATGATGTGTAATAGTCTAAGCTAGCTATTACGCCTGAAATAAAAAAAAAAAGGCTTTTACTTTTGTATATGTCATCACTGACAGCAATCAACCGATAAATGAAGATTGAATTATATTGCAAAATATATGGATAGCATGAGGTTCCTGTGATCCAGAATTAGTACAAGTGGGTATAAAAATGAATGACGGGATGGAAAGGCATGCCTGGGGAAATCAGCTTAGACTAAGAGCTAATTCCCAGTCTGGCATATATTTAAAAGTGTTGGTGGACAACACTGAGTTTCAGCAGAGTTTTTTAAAATTTTTATTTTGAATGTCTCCAGCTGCATCTGCTGTCTTTACTGCTCATCTGCATAATGGGAAACTACTGCAGTCTTACCTAACTTCGCCACCTGTTCTATCAACCCATGTTCATGCACACAGCTATTTCCCTATGGGCAGCAAGCACCAGCAAACCATTTTTTACCAAACTGCGTCCAGACAATCAGCACTTGTTTGTTTTTTCTTGAAAAATATGTAAATCCACGAGTAGTGAAATAGTTGGCTAACCAGACCAACCAACTGTTGGATAGTTCTGCCTTTGTTCTGTTGGCTCTTTAGTGACATTTTTCCAGTACTTTGCTTTTCATCACAGTTCATCAGAGCTACTTAGTGAGAAATATGATGAATCACTGAGCTCAGTTGACCCTAGAGCCCAGACCTTGCCCCACACTGAAGGAATCCCCCCCTGGCCTCAGTAAGCTCTGATGTGAACCAGTGAGTAAACAAATGAGTCGTAAAAACAACAGATGGGACCTTCGATGACTAATTTCACTGGCCCATATAGAGTGGCAGACAGGGGCACATGATCACAAACGCTGAAAAGAAGGGAGCAATGGAAAGTTTGTGTTTTTTCTGTCCTGCCGGCTGTCAAGTTTGGATCATGGAAAACACTTTTATTTCACACACCAAAGCATCCCGCCTTCCCGCTTGCATCGGTGTCATCGCTGCACTATCAAACTGAAATCACAAAAAAAAAAAAAAAAATCATCTCCTGAGTGGATTTGTGTGGCAGAGTGTCGGCCTTTATCACAGTTTTTATGACAGGGGGATGAAAATTCAAATGCAGATAACATATCACACGCCTCACACATCGGTGAAATTAATTTTTTTTCTTTCAGTTACTCTGTCATCGCTGACTGGCTTGTGTTTTCAGTAATCTCATTTGGAGGCGAGTAAAGCTGCCCAGGAAGAATTAAAAACACAATGGCTCTGACAGCAGCCTCCAAATTGTCTCCCATAAAGTCACCAGTTAAGGCGGGGGGTTGACTCGGTTGCTTAGAGTTTACTGTTGCTACCATCTCCTCGTTCTCCTTTTGTTCTGTGCCAATGAATGGCACCCATACATTACAGATTATTAAACCACTTTCATCTTCTGCCTTTGAGATGTATGCCGGTTTCTCTTTGTAAGTGATAAGCACGGTGCGGCACGAACGAGCGACGACTGCATAAAAAAAAAACGGAAAAAAAAGAAAAGAAGATGGGAAGCTCTCTGTGTGTGTTGAAGAGGAAACTGCTTAGAGAATACCAACAGTGTGGAAAAGGAGCAGAGCAAGTGATCCGTCACAGCCACTGGCTTCACAGCCTCATTCCAGTACAGATATCCCACCACTGCATTCAACAAACACACACATACCAACAGATGAACACACTCGATGTTACCACACCTGAACATGCAATTATGTATATACATATAGGTGTGGAAGCAGATATGAAAACAAAGTCACACAATCGTGTACCGACTGTGGGTTCACACAAATACTTGCAGGCACCCACACTTTCCTTCCCATCAGTTCCCACATCTATCAGTGTGGGGTGAGAGATGATTTGGAGCGGCTCAGTGTTTTGATCATTAGTTTGGACTCATGGAGTGCAGCAGCAGTGAAAAATGAGACTGCTATCTCATGGCCACCTGTTCTTTTAATAAGAAAAAAGAACAATTCCCAATCACAGGATGGATTGAACCTGATTCCTTGGGGGGAAAACATACTGTGTGTGTGTGAGTGTGTGTGCTTCCTTGCATTACAATTTTGTTATGTCAATCTATGTGGAATCTATAACAGAGCTGGGATAAGCGTATTGCATAAAGTAGCAAAGTCATACAGCAGGAACTGCATGTGTGAACATGTCATGTGGTAGACTCTGTTTCTTTCATACGCATCTTTCAGTTTTTATGCAATTACAGCTTTCGAGTTTTTCACTGTAAAAGGAAAGCTTTCATAGTTACATTGTTTAATATTCTTGCTGTGTCATGACATTATTCTAAGGAAAGCACTGATATTACAAATTGTATATAAAAATTACATTTGCTTTATTTAACACCTTTAAATTATTTATTTCTACTTTTCTGGCCTCTTGTTCTTTTGTGATTTCTGACCTCTTGTAGAAAGAAAAGCAGACGTAGTGTGATGTTAATAATTCATTCCTATACCTGCTAAGACTTAAACACGACACTGGAGATGATTGAACTTTGAAATTTTGTTACATTGGGTGAAATAATTATTTGATACACTTCTGAATTTGTAATTTTTCTCACTTACAAAGAAATGACCAGTTTCTCTTTTTATGGTAGTTTAGTTTAAATGGAGAGAAACATCGTTTCAATTATTAACAAGCCCCTCCCATGTAGTTTTGGGGTGATGTGCCACCTATCTCAGGGTCATTCTTACCCCACGAGGCAAGCTAAGGGTCACTATTTGTTATTTCTTTCATTTCTGAATAATCGGACCAACACTTTCTTGCTGATGGTCTTCCAGACCAGTCCAACCTTGTGCAGGTGTCCAAATCTGTGGACAGGTGTGCTTTATCCACATAATGAATTGGGACCAGGGGTTTCTGTAAGTGATTGATTGTAATGTGTCTGTCTCATGGGCACAAAGCCAGCACACAGTGTAAATTTGTTGTGGGTGGTAGGAGATCAAAAATTTGTTTTATTCAAGTAATTAATTTACAACTGTAATTTATTTTTAGCTGATATCTTGTCTTTCTTTCCAATAAAATGAAATTACCATAAAAAAAATTCAAAGATTGTTCATTTTTTGTAAGTGCGCAAATGTACAAATTCAGCAGGGAATTCTTCCCCCCACTGTGTATAAAATCGTGTCCAAGATCTTTTTAGAATTTGTACATTGAGTGAGATATTTTTCATTTCCCATATTCATTCCCACATACTGAGATGCAGGTTATTTGATGATACATGTTTATATCTTTTTAGAGAAAGAAGCATCTTAACAAACAAACACAGCATGGTGGCTCTTGGTTTGGGGATCAAATTGAGGTGCCAAAACAGTAGGAGGAAACTTTACATGACCATTGATGCTGAGAGCAGAAGGACTGGACTAGTTTTCCTTGCCGCTCTGCAGTGGAAGCAGACAAGCAGTGATCAACCAGATTGGTGTTTGGATTTGGTGGCGATAATACCGAGTTGCTTTGTGAAAGCAGCAGTTAACCATGTTAAACTGAACTTTACGGGTCTGACTCATTTCCAAAATAGGGCTATTTCTTCTTTTTTTTTAATAAGCATGAGTAGATACCAGGGGAAATAAGAACATATTGCCCACGTTTAATTGATGAAACCAATCTTTTACCCTCAGAGCCAGATCAGCTCCAGTTCATTTGGTAATCCTGCCACCTCTGTCTCCCTTAAAAGTATTTCTTGCCGTTTTTCAGCCTTTTGGGGAAATACTCATGAAACTACACAGCAGACCTCGAGAATAAACTTCAAGTGGCCTTTAGACACTATGTTGTTGCATTGAAAAAAACCCCAAAAACATCAAAGTTACTGTCTGGACAAGTGACCTATAACAGCAATCTTCTGATCATGAATGTTTCAGTTTCACCGGAGAGTGTGATGAGTGATTTTGATCCTGAAGTCCTGCATCTTTCAGAACATGAGACTGGAACGGGGATGGAAGAAAAGTTTGGTAAAACACTTTATTCTGTATGAATTGGCAGAAAGCCACTGCGGTGTTTCAGCACAGTTGAAGATTGCTTAAAACAAAATATTGTTTGCAGATTTAGATAACCTTTGCATGTATCTAAATGAAAGATTTCTTATCACAGCAGAGCAGGTGAGTATACCAACATTAGCAAACATCTGGCTTGTGCTGCAGTTTTTTGCAGCTTTAGGCGACAGCTTCATGCTGTCATTATAATCCACTGTGAGTCTGTGCAAGCTACCTTTTTTGTAGCAACACCCCAGATTGGCAGCATATGGGTAGGTACAAAAAGCTATAAAAATGCCTTTAAAGATACTGTATAAGATCTAAATTTAGGACTTAGCATATTTGCTTGTGTTTATAATATGTAGTATTGTGCATCCTCAGACTCTGAAGTCCCAAAACATGTAAACATTGCATTCTTTTTCATATAGTAGTAATCTCAAATGCTCGTGACATATTCTTATTTAAAGCCTAACTACCTATCAGTAGTTAGTCCCCAAAATCTGCCTGGTTTAATAACTTGCATTAATGAAACGGATAAAATCCAGTCTTGTAAAATTGTACGCACCTAAAATCCAGGGAAACAACTAGTTAGCAAAATAGCAAGTTTTATTACTTGGTACTTAAAATATCAAGGACCTCTTGTTAATTTTTGGGTGAGAAGGAGCAGGAAATAAAATCTAAACAGAAAGCTAAAGGACACATTTATGGTCTACAAATCAATACAGAATTTTATTGCATAGAAAAGGCTCAGAATATAAGTTAAATACATGAGTTTTTATGATGAATAAAACAAGTTTTGACATGGAACACTTTAAACCACAAGTCCGATCTTTAATTGCAAAGAAGCTGTTTTAAGAGATGCGGCAGATTCGTGAAAAAGAGTTGAACAGAAGAACAATCGGAGGTGAGCTGAGAGCCTTGTCAGCAGTATTAACTCACTTGATCCTAAAATTTGAATAATTGCTTGGCTTATTTTGGGATGATGAGTCAGAGATTCCCTCCCTATTCTTATACAACCACAGGCGGAACGTGAGGTGGCAGCTTATGAGAGCTCCAATTTTGTGGGTAAGTCTGGCACATCTTTATTGATTTCTCCTTCTCCCATGTGTTTATGTAGGCTCCGCTACATAAAGAAGGCGTGTGAAGGGGAATAAATGGACATCTCATCCGTTCTCGTTCAGTGTTTAACACCCACACCTTGACTGAAGCCTCGGTGAGATGATTTCTATATGAGGAGACTGAACCCACACGTTTTTGCCTCTCCAATTGCTCAGTAGGGGTGAGCCTTTGGATATACGCCCGAGAAAAACACACTACCACAGTGGCAAACACCAGGGGGCAGTAGTAGTCTTCAAGCCCCCTCGGTGAACCTCGACCCAGCTGTGTGTACGTGTGTGAGAGAAACGGATCCTCAGCAGCATCTTCTCCACAATCCTCAGTCCTAAAAAGCCTTTTAAAAGGCTGTATGAAAATTCATCGTGCTTTCAAACTGACCTATTTTGGGAGATTGGTTGCTTAGCTTCTCTGAAATTTTCTCTTTTTCCCCCCACTCATATTCTCTCTTATCATGATGAGGATTTCGAGAAGACAGAGGAAATATTGGCAAGTTGCTGGAGCAGATTTAAACGCAATGGAAGCAGTAGCATGGTCTAAGATTGCCTGTGCTAAAAATAGAGCCATAATACCCAACGTATCTCTCATTTTCCATGAATTGCCTAAAGAACATATGGCAGTTATGCACCCACACACGGCCAACATCCACACACACAGAAATATTACACATTATTCCTCTTCCGTTCATTTTTTTTTTTACTCTTTTATGCCTTTTCTTAAAGCTTTTTGGACGAGCAAAAATGCCACCATCACTCTGCGATAGCACTCCATTTCAGGAGAAACGCACGTAGTAAACAAAGTAATCCCCTCCTCCATGTTTTAAGGATTAATATCATATTTATTCATAAGCTTAGCGGGAAGACTGCTGTCGTGCCTGTGAAGGGACACTTAAGCTACACACATTCACAGACGGACATGCGCAAACAGCCATTAAGTGTCATGCGGGCCTGCTCAAACACACGTGTCCTTGTCTTCTTTTCGTGATGACATGATGTGTGGGTGGCAGATTGATTTGGTCCAGCGAGGGAGAGAAACAATCAGATCAAAGAGGAAGTCAAAGTGAGAGAGAGAGGGAGCAAGAGAGGGAGAATGAGCAAAGGGGAAGGGAGGACGATGCGTTGGGGTGGTGAGAAAGTGAGAGACGGAGCTCTTCCACTTTGACTTGATGGATTTAACTCTCATTCAAAGAGACGGACTTATGACACATGGGAAAGAGATTCGCTTTTCTTTCCTTTTATCTGTGCTACTAGCATCTCTTCTATGTGCACAGCCCACTCATGCACACATCCATTTTTGTAAAAACACCTTAAACTCTGCTGTCCACACTCTCTCCTCTGCACACAGAAACTCACAAACCTCTAGCACTTATCTTTCACGCTTTCCATACTTCTCCCCTTCTTTTCTTTCAGAGGTGGCTCCATCTAAAAACCTCAGGGCTCAGGGGTTGCATTAGGGAGGTCCACTGTCTACAGTCCCCAATCACTGAGCTGTAGGAAGGGTTTCAGGACACCCATATCTATCTGATTGGCTGTGAGATAAAAGAATAAAGCTGTTAAGAGAGGATGAGATGAAGCAGCAAGAGGAGGGGGTGTCACCATAACAGTCTTCGGGGTGCCATAAGTTTCCCCCCTCAGGGGCAAGATGCGCCTCTGATTTCCCTGCATGCTCGGTACCCAGACTGATAAGTCACAGGCAAAGTGTGGGGTGCTTCCAGATAAGTGCTCGTGTGGTATCTTGGTGACATTTTGTTCATGACTGTGTGTGAGAATGGTGTGTTTATCGTGTGTTTGCTTGTGGTCCCAGGTGAGGATTACCTTAGCACTCATTATCACTCATGGTGAAGATCATCATTACAGCCCTGCTGGCCTAGCATGGCTCCCCTACATCCCTCCAGTAGCTCACTGCTAATACCCACACTGCTCTGAGAAACACTGTAGGCTGCGACTAGCAGCAAAGGGCATACACTGTACATAAAATTAGACTGTCTGATGCTTTGCTTCTATCAGGAAAAACACCAAATATTGGCCATAAATTAAACGCAAACATCCGCTGAAAGCATGTGCGTTGAGAGCCTGCAGATGTATGACTCTGTTGGTATTGTTTCATCTGAGTGAAAGCTGCTTACAAGCTGCTCCAGCAGTTTACAAATCTGTCTCTGGAAAACAATTTCACTTTCACAGACCCCCCCTCTCCCTCACACCCATTGTTCTCAGTCTTCTGTTTCCCAAGTGGGCATTACAGCAAGCTCACCCCTTGATCTCACTTTCTGGATCAAATTCATTCTTCCTTGATAGCAGCTGAATAACAGATTAACTGCTTTGTGATGCAAATTCTTCATGTGCTGAATTTACTACATGTGCATGATATCGATCATATAATAAATAAACTGTGACCTGAAATGTTTGAAGGCAGAAGGTCAGAAATTTTGTGTCAAACTTCCAGCTTTAAGCGTTACATATAAAATCCCAAGAATAATTTAAAATTCATGAGGCTACAGTTCACAGATCTTTCCCGTTTTTATTTAGACCGCTGTAGGGTTTTTTTTTTCTCTGCTCAGCTCATTACCAGCAAACTTTCAGGCTGATTGTTGCTTCTGTCCACCCACTCTGTCTTATTAAACCCCTCTTCTATGTGTTATGTGTCTTATTTGATTTGTCTTTTAATTTGGCTTCTTTGACTTGCTGGTGTGAAATTAGCTCTTACATCCTGAACCACCTTTCCACTGCTACGTTTTCTGTAGCTTTTCAATTTGACTCAATTGTTCTTTCTCACAAAGATTTTTTTGGGTTTGTTTGTCTGCGTTAGTTTGTGGAAATTTACTGAACTCTGGAGTTCACTTTCGTCATTTAAAGGTGCTTTTAACAATAGGCCAAGGATGCCAGAGCTAGACACTTCTCTGATCTCCAATAATAGATGAAATCTTAAAATTTTCCTTTGATACTAATAGTAGTATTATTATTTCTGCATCACCTGCTGCAGCTGTTTTCTCATGTGCAAATTGCAATATTTTCCTTTCATTGTGAATGTGATAATGGATAGTAGAGCCAATATTATCCCACTTAATTCCTGAACACTTTGTATTTTAAATCTTTAGAAAATACTTAAATTCATGAGTGAGATGGAATGAACAACTCTATGACGCCCTATTTTGTCACAGTGTGTGAATGTGTGTGTGAATGGGTGGATGACTGAATGTAGTTTAAAGTGCTTTGGGGCCCATAGGGAATAAGTGAAGCTCTATACAAATACAGGGCCATTTTGCCCCATATAATGTTTAATCATCATTTAAAAAAAATAAAACATTGATAAAAATCTTAAACATTGCTCCCTTCTATTACTTCTGAAAAAAAGGCCTCAAAACAACCCTTATCTTAAAGCAGTCTTAAAACTTCAAAAGTATTCGATCCACTAACTAAAAGCATCTCTGGTTCAGCCATCATTTTCCTTCTCTCTCTCTTTGTGTTGCTGGCCAGAAGGCCAGTACGTGGGAGTGGAACCCAAAAGCAGACTCAACGGACAAAACATGATATTTAACAGGGTTTTATTGTGCACGGGAAATATGTACAAAAGGCGACGAGAGGAATGTAGCAGGGGTCTCTGACATGGAGACACTGAAACAGTGGAGAGGGCGGTTAGATCCAGAGCTGTGGATGACCGAAGGTGAGTGTGAGTCTAATCGGTTTGGGCTTACTTGCAGGTGGGAGGTGAGAGGCTTCAGGGAGGGTAGCCAAGTGAGCGTCTGGCTGAATGGAGGGGTGTGTGAAAGGTGAGGTTCCAACTTTATGATTCCAGGAATCCGGGAGCGATGGCAGGCAGGCGAGTCCAGTGAGTAGTAGTGTTTCCAGGAAAGGGACTGCAAGCAGGTTTGGAGAGTGTTACCAAGTGTGGCCAGCATCCAGGAGATTACACTGCAGGTGAGGTTAATCGGTAGCAAGAGAACTAGGGACACAAGGAGATGCGAGTAAGTCTGTCTAATTTCTAATTAGACAGACATATAAATTGTGATGCAAAAAAGTAGGAGTTTTTATTTGTGTCCCTGTGTGTGTGTGTCACAAAGTGTGACAAGGGTGATTATTCATGCTACTTTTTCCATTTCATTTAGGTGGCTTTAATTAATTTCTCAGTTAAACCATCCTGGGATTTTTAAGCAGTGATTCCGAATGACTTTGCAAAACCTTTGACCAAGAGGTCCTGGGAAACTCCTTTCCTCAAAGTCAAATTCGGATTCAAATCCAATATAATTGTGATTTCCTTATAGAATCACTCACCTTTCTCCATTAAAAATCTAGCTTAAATGGACTTCATAGAGCTTTTCTAGCCTCACTGATCACTCACAGAGCTTTACACTTTAAGCTACGTATACCTTTTTCCCATATATTCACATATGTATTCATGCGCACTAAATGTTTTTACTACCTCCCAGCCACACCTACAGCCACTCCACCAGCCACATGTCTTTGGACTGTAAGAGGAAGTAAGATCACCTGTAGGAAATCTCTACAAGTACATGGAGAGCATATAATCTCCAGAGACAAAGGCCTAAGCTAACCAGAAAATGACACTATGGCATGTCTTTCATTATCACTGTGACCCTTTGTGACATCTAGACCTTTGTGACATCTAGACCTTTCAAAACCTACCAAAGGTTTCCAAAGGTCTAATTGTAAGATAAGCCTTACTGGGTGCTGCTTGCTAAAGGACAATGTTGAAGAGCACGTGTCTTTAATGTAATGGCTCAAACATTTTGGAATGTTCTCTGGTTGGACCTGAAACAGCTTAGTTCAGGACCTAAGCACTATAAGTGCTGTTTTATGTCTGTTTCATACATATTTCTAATTGCACTGCCTTTATTATTTTTATTTCGATTTGTGTTGTCTAATGATGAAAGATGCTTAATAAGTAAAATGTTTTACCTCCAGTAATTAACACATCTAAAACACACAGAGGAGGGGAACTACAACAAAGTCTTGAAATACAGACAGAACAGAGCAGCAAAGAAAGGCTTTTGTCATACCAAAGTGAAACTTTTCCTCCCTTTTTCACTATTTGTCAAAAAGTAATCTTGAAAACCTGAAAGCTGTCATCTGGTTCTTATTGCAAGTTGAAATATAGTCTTTAAAAGTACAGCTGTATTATTATTCATGAGTGACATCAAATCACATTTCACCTACATTTTAATGTTGACAGAAGAAAAGTGGTGGGTTGTGAATAATAATGTCATCTCAAGAGGTTCTGATTATCTTGCTGCATGCCTGGAGAATAATAAGACTCAGCAGCCCCCATAACCAGACAGAAATACTACTAATGATTTTCATCTGCTTTCAACATAGTTTAGTGAGAACTTTAGCTGTTAAACATACAGTTTTTATAGCTTGGCCCAAAGCCAATGAAACTTTTAGACTTCCTTATGCTGTAATGTACTGATTTTGATGGATGAACTTCAATCACTCATTCAATAACATCAGCGTACAGGCTTCATACTCCAGGGAATATGTTCTTGGAGCTGATCCTCTTCTCTTTAAATGCAGAGAAACATAAAAGAAAAAAGTCCATCCAAGGCTTTAAAAGCTGATTTGATGTGTGATGCTGCACATAAGAATAGAAAGGGAGCTAAAGGGCAGAGAGATGGCAGAATCGATGGTTATCTCTGTTCATTTGACAGTGACATATAGAGAAAATCATTCTGGAATATGCTTAAACATTTTTTCCTGCTTTGTTCCCTCCCTGTTTTTGGTCACCTTTGGTTTGAATTTTCTCCTTACACTGACATGGCTGCAGTGGAAAAAGAGCAATGAGGTGTGGCTGAGGTGTACAAGACTATTTTTAAATGTAAACAGAGGCATTCGCAACCATCGAGTCACATCTGTCTCTGTCTGCAGATCTGCCTCCTCCTTTCTTTTCTCCACACATAGCTCAAAATATTCACCCACACGCACACTCAAATGCTCAGTGTCGTTCTCTATCCCATCATCCCAATTCACGCTCCCTTTCAGATGTTTAATCACTGCAGAGGATTGTGGGATACAGTGCTGATAGAAAAAAAAAAAACGTAACAAAGCTGAGCAGATATTGGTTGTGCAGTCGTCGACTCAGATTCCAGTCTCAGCAGTTCTAACCTCAGCTGACCTTGAGGTGTTGTTAGAGGGAGATGTAGAAAGCTGTCTGCCTGTCTGGCTCAGCAAGGGTCCTTCCTCCTTGTTTCACAAATAAACGCTCATTCTGTAACCTACTTGCTTTTCAATTTCCTTCTCTTAACTCAAGCTCATGTTAAAATATACAGTGTTTTCTCTAATCCACCAATTATACTGTCTCCCTCTCTCCCTCCTTCTGTCACACACACTCGTACACACAGCAGACTAATCTCATCACTTGTAACACGTAGCGGAAATGAGTCTCTCTTTGCCATTACCAGCTGCCACTTGTACCACAATCTATTGCTCATGCATCGATCAGCCACAACATTAAAACCATCAGCATAATATTCCGTGACTGAGGCAGCTCTGACCCTTTGAGGAATGGAAATGAAACATCTAAGGCAGGAGTGACCTACTCCAGGCCTCGAGGGCCGGTGTCCTGCAAGTTTCAGATGTGTCCTTGATCCATCACAGCTGATTTAAATGGCTAAATTACCTCCTCAACAAGTTCTCCAGAGGCCTGGAAATGAACTAATCATTTGATTCAGGTGTGCTGACCCAGGGTTAGATCTAAAACCTGCAGGACACCAACCTTTGAGGCCTGGAGTTAGACACCCCTGATCTAAGGGCTTTGGCTATCTGGTACCAGATCCACTGGGTCGTGTGGGTTGTGGGGTTAACTCTCCCTGAAGGACTTATTCGGGTACATTCCTAGATGCTAGAATTTAGGGCCAGGTTGAGGTTTTTGAGTCATTTCTGGGCAAAATTTTGCAGTACAACAGGAGTCATTATCTTGCTGTAAGGTCTACACCTACTTTATGCACAGCATTATTGGTACATGTTGAGATAGCAACATGTATGTTTAAGCACAGAGTTTCTATGAAGCGCATTGTACCAAGATGATCAATAATGTTCACGTCACTTGATAGTGGTAATAATCAGCAATCAGTGTACAGCCCTGCTGTTGTTTCAGGTCATTGTCTGAAGGTACCAGAGCATGTAACCGTACAGCCGACTGTCACCAGGAGGCAGAGTCAAAATAAAACCTGATAATAAGGACTGCTCTTGTTTATGCTCGGGCTGGTGTTGGTCCTTGTTAGCCTCTACCACAGAGGAGACAGAAGTCATAATAGTCAAGGAAATGACAGAAAAAAATAGTACACTGCAGCCAATGTTTGTATTTTGCGCACATGCTTGTTGATCTTTGTCTTTGTCTTTTTTAAACACTTCTTTTTCTTTATAAGGAACTCCACTGTCACCTTTCCTGGTCATGCTAACTTTTCAACTGGTCAGCATTCTACCTTTGCGAAGCATCATCACATCAATGTGCGAAACATTCCCCAGAGATGTTAATCCACATTGAGTTGCTGGAGATTTGTTGGCTGCACATCCATGGTAGGAATTTCTCATTCCAACCACATTCCAAAGGAGCACAATTGCACTGAGATCTGGTGACTGTGGATGCCATTTGAAGCACAGAGAACTAGTATTATTGTCATGGTCAAGAAACAAGACCTTTGTGACATGGCACATTGTCCTGTTTGAAACAGTCATAAAAAGATGGCTAGGCTGTTGTTATAAAGGGACGGACATGGTGATTAATAATACTCAGTAGGCTGTGGCATTTTTATGATGCAGAGTTCATATTCAGGAGCCCAAAGTGAGCCAAGAAAATATCCCCCACAGCATTACATCACTCCCAGTAACCCAAAATGTTGATGCAAGGCAGGATGGATTCATGTCTGTGACTCAGTTTCATTTTCTGTGCTGACAGGAGTGACACCCGTGTGATCTTCTGCTGTCATAGCCCATCTGTTTCAAGGTTTGACATGTTGTGTGTTCAATAGATCGGCAGTTTCTGATCTACCAGGACCAAGAAAAATGCCATGTTGAAAGTCACTTAAATCACCTTCCTTCCCCATTCTGATGCTCAGTTTGAACTCCAACAAGTGGTCTATTAGTAGGTCTTAACAAAGTAAATGTATATTTAATCTATTACAGGCCCGGTGGTCTTCCAGTGCCTACCTGCCTTTCCATATATCTCTCTATATATCCTTACCTGTGCTTCGTTATTTTTGAAGGTGTGACCTTCCACTGGTTTATGCGCCCTTCACCTGCAGTCATTTGTTATTCACCTCCTGCCCTTAAGCACCAGTGCATCCTCCTGTTCTTCGCCATATTGCTCTGTCGTCTTTTTTCACTAATTTCAAATAAACAAATACCTTATGTGGAAGCAATGCAAAGCATCATTAATAGTATCCACTGTTGGGAAAGTAAGTAACAGATCCTGACAAAGTAGAACATGACAAGGAACATCCGGTATAAAAAACGATTAAAAAAAAGATTCAATTTTTGCATTTCATATTATAGACGATTTAACATGTTTTTCTTTTTATAATTTCAACCTTAAACTACTAAATAAAATAGATCAACAATGTAAACTGTTTTTTGTTTGTGTTGTTTGAGGATTGAAAAAAATGCCCTGGTCAAGTCTAACATTAGTAAGATCTTAACAATGTGTCAAAAAGGGATAACTAAGCTGTGGCACGTAGGAGTAACTCGACAAAAAGTTTTATGGATTAAAAGGTCATCTTTTGCCTCATGAAGTGAAGTAGTAGCTAAAGTGAGAGCGAGAAAGGGATTAACCCTGTCCTCCAGGACAGCAGGATATTGTACGTGTCTGTTTCCACAAGAGGGTGTGTATGTCTGTGTGTGTTCGGGAATAGCATATCTGTATTCCTCTCACTTCGTCTGTGCATGTGGGGTGCAGTAGGTAGGTGGAAGGTCGTCTGCCATTTAAGTGTTTGACAGTATCACGGGTGTGTATGAGGGGGAGTCTGGAATGCGTGGGTGTATAAGCGTGGGCGATATGGTGGGGTTGGGGTGGATGGAGAAAAAGGGTGTGTTTTTGTGTGTGCGTGCTTGTGATAGGAGGGATATCCACTGAGTCACAAAGCAGATACTGCAGATATGAGTGGGTGTTCTCAGTCTCAGCAAGGCCACGCTTATCCAGCAGTTCATTGGAAGCCCAGGGATTCATTCCCTTTTCTCTCTCCACTGAGGACTCCACAGCCTACCAGCTCATTACCAGCCTCAGGCTAAGCTGTGAACGTTTATATGTATACAGCCTAACTGGTCCGATGCCAGGCCACATATTGTAGCTCAGTGAAAGCGCTGGTATTGAAGTCTGCGATATGTCAAAGCAATGCATCACGATCATCATCATCATCTTGAATTGCTCATCACACAGTGGAGGAGAGGGGTTAGGTGTAGGATGATGAAAGGTTTGCCTGTTTGTAGCTATTTCTAAAAGAGTGTGATGAGAGGTGTGATGCTTCTAATGGAACACAAACGGTGTTTTCATCTCACAAGTGCATGTACAGTAGCGCTTTCTGAAAGCTATTCTTTTATGGAGGAACATTTCAATAACACTCATGACTTCTGGGCAACAGAAAAAAACATCATTAATAAATGCACGAACCAATTGCTCTTCAAATCAGTTATTCAATTTTCCCATTAATTACCCATCCAAGCAATCAGTTAACAGAATCAGCCAATTACTGTTGATCCAAAACAATAATCAAGCTCCTTTCTCCTGACACTGTTCTGCCCTCCTTCCATCTCAATAGATAAATGTGATGGGAGAAATACTGTAGCTACAGCGTCTGATGTTTCTGACTACAGGGTAGCCTGGGGCCAATTTTCATCATTACTTCCATGTTCTTTAAGTATTCTACTGCGGCTTGCTCTTGACGCATTGGTGGTATTTTCAGTATGTCAGGTATCTGCATGTAATCAGCTTTAACAGTCAGAAGCACTGTAGCATCAAGAAGTCAGGACATTAAGTCTGTACTGGTTCACCTGGCTCAAACATAGATCTAACAGCAACAGGCTGAGGGTTTATAATGAGCTTATTTGAGGTGGCATTTAGAAATATGTGACAGTTAACCTTTATTGACCAAAACGAATAACAGAAATAGCTGTAGAACTTTTTAAATGAAGTTTGGAGCATGTGCCCAGTGGAATAACGTTTTCACTATTTAATTTTAATAAATTAAAGCAAAAAAGGACACGTTTAAAAAGGTTGTCATTTGTTAATGTTAGTCTCACTTGGTGTAATTTCCAAGCTATTTCACGATAAACAATTGGAAGCATTAACTAATTATAAAAAATACAGATTATATCCCCACAAAGGGCTGAAACCAAAACCACTGAGTTTGCTAAGTAAACTTAGTGTCAGTCTAAACTGGTGATATCGTTATGAGGAGTGTAACACCATCTGTGCAGGCACACATGAGACACCAAAAATTAAACCACTGCTCATCCAAATAAATTCAAACTCAACACTGTACTTACTGGGGTCCCCAGCAGCATAATGCCAGACTTTAAGGAGACTGATTTAGTTGCCTACTTAAATTCTTAATGATCATCCTAATGATAAGTGAAGCACACATCTCATTAAAGATTTTCTTCCCAGTCACCATAGGGCAAAAGAAAGGTACAACCTGGACACATCACAAGATTATTGCAGAGCTAACACAGAAGTTCACACTCACACCATTAGAATCACCAGTTAAACTAACCCATGCAAAATATATAAAAGAAAAGAAAATAATATTAGACAATTTCAGATGAATTATTTACATGAGAATCCAATCGCTTAGTTAGTAGCTGTTGCGTGATTAATAAATAATGCCGTGTCACACTTTGTCCTCTAGTTTGTACTTGCATGCGCAAATTAGTGGAATTACAACATTATGTAATATGCCTGAACAATAAAGTCATGTTTTAACATCAAAGGTATGCCTCTGAATGAATGTTTTACCTAGAGATCAGTCTGCTGCCTAATTAGGACAAAAATACAACAAAAACACATCATAAAGAGTTCGAGTGTTTTTTGGCTGGCGAACAAAGCTTGCACAGCTGCAAGGTAGAGTTTTTTTAAGCAACAATAGGCTGCAAAAGTGACTTTTTAAAAGCTGAAAATAATTATAATAAAGGGTCTCTGTTTTGGATCAAACCTCCTCTCGAGGAAAAAAAATAATAAATCCTTTTTTGTAATAGGGAAGGGGAAATTATGTTTCTTAATTGACCTATAAAAATGTGAACAAATCTATGTATATTACACCCACATTACAACTTAATAACCAAAGTGATTAAGCCACTACAATGCATTATACCACCATCTGATATTCATCGCTTGTATGTGTGGCCACTGTTGCAATATGTCATGCTCTGTCAATACTGCTCCCTGGTCATTGCCCATTTCCTCTGTTTCATCATCTCGGTCTCATTATAAGTACCATCCTCTTTCTTGCATGTCTTTTTATTTATTTTTCATCTCTCTCCTTTTTATTCCACCACCCATGCAGTATAACCACATCCTTCCCTTCCTCCCACAGTTTCTCTTGTTCTTTCTCTCTCTCTCCCTCCCTCTTTCCATCTAATGAGAAACAGTAAAACCAAGCACAAGGGGTATCCCTTATGGTCTAGGGGACAGTGGTAGAGGCCTGTTTATTTCAGAGTGATTAACACACAGTGCCACAGTTTCACATGCACCACCAGTGGCTGGCAAATGAAGTATCTGATAAATGAATGACAGCTGAAGAAGAAACCGAACACAGATGAGGACTTAATGAATGTCCATCTGACTGTTCTCCTTCCTCTTTGTATCACAGAGGTAAAGATGTTTTCTGCATGTGTTTTGATATTTTAAACTGGTTTACCACATATGACTTAACCATTTTACAATATCTAGATCAATAAATTATTTCTATAAAATTTCTGTTTCTTAATGTTACGCTTGTATAACATAATTGCCTTGTCAAATACATTCTGATGTAAACTAGTCCATGAAGTGTATCATTGCTATACTGCTCTGATGTTACTGGGATGAAGTGAAGGTGGATGGCTCGGGGTATGAAGTAAAAGTTGAAGCAACAATTGGGTTCAGCTGTGTTTTTAGATTTAAGCTACAGAAAAAAAAAACCCTGCTTATTTAAAGTATGGTTGTTTTAACAAACCCAGAACGAGTGATTACGTCACAGATCCCTTCACCTGAACAAATCATTTTAGAGCTTCTTGCTACCACCAAATTTACCATGTTGATCCACTATTGCCACATATTTTCAGCAGCCACAGCCGTTATCATAAAGTTTGCATAGTGCATGCTGTCACAGTCATGTAGAAATCTGAAATATTATGATTACAATCACCAGCGGTTTCCTTAGAAATTAATTAATCTAAACTCGCACTAGACAGCCACAAAATTTCGTAGACGGGGCTAGCAGTTTTTGAGAATGCACACACAAATGTCAGCTATTTCATGCAACTGGTGGCTTCATAAAAATATCTGTTTATTTTTTTTACACTAGTGTATTAAGGTTAAAAAGAGACACGTTGATAAAGAAAACATAATAGATAACTGATTTAAAGCCTCTGACGTAATGATGCCATCTAACTATTTGATTGAATTAATGATAAAGTACATGCCTTTACTTGTTTTTCTGTGCCTTTGCTTTGTGATCTCCTGCTGTTTTGTCTTTCAGTCTCAGTTGTCAACAAAGAACATCTGCAGTATTATTTTGAGTGCCTCTTCGTGCAAGGGGCTTTGAGGGTATGATCATGATGAAGAGCCTTAGCCATTTGAAAGACAATGCATTTCTTTATATTTTCTCGCAGCAAAATGCAAGTGAGCTCCCTACATCTTTATTTAATTTAGACCTTTGTAATTCAAAGTCACTTCTCTTCACAAAGCATTTAAAGCATCTGAGACAGCTTTAAGCTGCTATGGCAACTGAGAAAGATAAGGAATAAGCCATCAAGTAATGTGACACTTTTTGACAGTCATTATTGCTGGCCCAAAGCTCTTGTGCAACAGCAGCAAATTTAATGCATTATAATAATAAGCAATTGTGTGTGTGTGTGTGTGTGTGTGTGTGTGAGAGAGAGTGTGTATGTGTATGTGTTTAACAAGTACACTGTGAAAAGCAAAAGTCAGATTGGTACATCCGCTCAAGATGATTCAGCATCATGTGACATTCCTGTTATAATTTCTTCATCAGTTGCACCCTTTGGTAACCTCTGATTTGCCTATTCATTATTGCCCTTCAATCACCTTTTTATTGTCTGTTGTAAACTCTTCATTGAGAGTGACGCTTGTGGCTGTTACTGCCTATGTGCTTAACATTACAGGCAACCTTTTAAAATTGCAATAAAATGACGTTTTGCAAGCATTCTTGCTTTTTTTTGATATAATATGCATGCAAATAGGGATTATAGCGAGCTGTAAACGAGTGCCAGAACTAAAAGGGATGGGTTATATGGGAGGGAGGGTTGTGGGGAAAGAGCTGGGCAAAATATGTGATAGCTTTATTAGCTGAACGTTGCATTTAAATCCCTTCTCATTGGGGGCCAACAATTGTTTTCAAATTTAGAGGTGGCAAAAGCAAAGTAACGCTTAGGAATAAAAGTGCAAGCAATTGTAACCAAGGTCATACGCTGTTTTTTTTTTTTAATTAGTTAAGCTGGAGTTAAATTTTGTAATATTGTGAGAATATACAGAACAATATAAACTCATAAAAATAGGCATGTATCAAAAGCATTCAATGTAATGCAATGTTATATCAAGAGCATCGCAAACTACAGCTATATACAGTATAACCTAAGCATGGCATTATGTTAGTTGGCTACTCATCTCTTTTTCTGCAAAGCTGCTGTGATGTTTAAGCTGGCTGTCCTGACTCAATTTGGCTTTGGCTGATTGCTTCAGTAAGGCCAAAAGAGATCTAGTCAGGAACACAAATTAAATCATCCTGCAACACATCCTGAAAGTTATTCACTTGTTCTCTAGGAGTGTTAAGCACAAGTTAAATAATGCTGAGAATATACCTGGGCTTCCTAAACAAGCTAACTGTTATATTTTGGTTAATGCTGTTAGCTACCTACTTTATTTAAAAGGTTGCACTAATCACTGAAACTAGTTGCTGCTTACGTACATGTTCTTGAAGGATGTGATTTTGCCACACAATGAGACGTGAAGCACAAGACCAACAAGCAGTTCTTTATGTTTATTGATAGGCCCAAAAAATGTGCGACTATGATTCAAGGGAATTGGCGTAAGTGGAGTAAGTCTGAGTGAAGAATAGTGAAGAGTAGACAGGCAGGTTATCTAAACTTAAAGAGGTTGCTGATGCAAGAGTGATGATTTGGATCATAGGGGAGAAGTAAGGTAAAACTGGTGGGAAGACACACTTCAAAAAGTCCACATTTCTGGATTGACTGGAAACAAAGCACAACAGAGGTGATACTATCATAAAGCTGGCAGAACAATGTGGCAACGAGTGGTTGTAAGGGCTGTTGTTTAAATCCAGCATGTGATGAGTTGAATGTGAGCAGGTGTATCATCCAGGGAGCTAGCGTAAGACCATATCTCTAGGGAGGGAATACAGGCACACAAAAAGCAGATATAGAGAAAGCAAGAAAGTGGAGGGAAAGATAGAACCAAGCAGAAGAGAAAGAGGCAGGTCAGCACTGGAGGCGAACAGGATCACAGCAAAGACTGCACCCTGACCTACCAAACGCTGACAGATCTCATGTACCTCAGATCTTCAGGCAGATTCATACTTCAAAAGTTTAGGCCTTCATCTGATGTAAGCTCCACTTAGCTGCTTAGTGGGTAACTACGGAGCCCCGCAAGTGACATGGGAGAAAAAAAAATAAGATGAACTTTTGCGAGCGCTTGCCAAAGTAACTTGTTGTCTCGCAAAACGATCCCGCTACTTTTTGATAGCGGTTCTGTTGAAGGGTGCGGTACGGTACGAAGCAGACATGGAGGAGG
This sequence comes from Hemichromis elongatus, assembly GCA_015108515.1. NCBI lineage: Eukaryota > Metazoa > Chordata > Actinopteri > Cichliformes > Cichlidae > Hemichromis > Hemichromis elongatus. The sequence goes on from VUQR01004191.1 coordinate 38,283, forward strand.
ATTTTGAACATTTCCTGCGGTCAAGAGAGGTCCCACAAGAGGAAATCATACACACGAACAAGACAAACTGTGTCTACTGCCAAGCACAGTTTTAATGTCTTTATAGTTTTCTTTTTGAACTGATCTATCATTGATATCATTAAAAAGGAAAATAGGGAATATGGTGTCATTGCACATTTGTAAGCAATTAGAATTTTGGATGTGAAAATAGGCTCATCCTATTTCTGTTAATGCTAACAGGTGGTGAGCTCCCAGCATGAAATCAGTTTGCTTTCAATATGAATAGGTGGTCACATACAGCCGAGATAGTGTCATCATAGGGAGCTTTGGTAATTATAATCTACTTACAATGCACATCATCTTACATTATAATAGCAGAAAAGGAAATGTGTGGGTATCAAGCATTGCAAGAAAGTGGACAGTTTTGCGAGAGATAAACAATGAGGATACAAAGGCTCCATCTGGTGAGAGCGCACGTTGGAATTTATATTTTTGGAATTTATATCTTCTCAGTTTTGGCACCATGATCCTCATTAACTACACGGACAGGAGCTTAAAGTGTGAATAGTATGAATCACATTTTTCACATTAATATTCAAGTCATATCCCAAACGTTACACATGTTAGTAACCAATGCTACTATGGCTGATCCCCAATTTGAGAAGATTAGTTGAGTCAGTCAGTAGAGAAGAAGTGTAATGCTTATATCCATAAATATAGATTGTCTGCATTTATGGATATTTATACATGTCAGGGATTGAGACAGAGGTAGACAGATGCATTCAGGACTATGTGACACTGTCAAGTATGTCTCTAAACAGTTGTGATGCGCTAAGTGATGATTAATGACATTTATATTATTCCAGGCTGCCAAATCTTCCCCATAGCAGCCAGGCAGACGGAGGTTAGTGCAATTTAACCTCTGCTCATTCTCTTATCCTTCGGACCACATACAGCATTGGAGAGGGTGATTATACTCAGAAAAATGCATAAATCATACTTTGTCAAGTAAGCCAGTTTATTATGTATTGAACCCTACTTGGCTGAGCCGCTATTTTGATGCACAAAGGCAAACACAATGTACAATGGGTCTCTTTACTCTCAATATTATCCTTGTAGGTGCAATTTTTGAAACATAATGCTTGTCCAAGGTGTGTGTCTGTGTACACGTGCCTATGTTTGCAGTTTCTAGTGCATGAATCATACAGGATCAGTCAATTACAATTACAATTGCAATTGTTTTTTTTTTTTTTATTCTTTCAACTCAAATACATCACTTTGAATATCAAACTAATGTTACAGTACAGCTCTGTACTCTCCTCCCACACATACAACTCCTCCTCTGGAGAGGACCAACAAGAAATGAGATTCCACATTGAGCCAATTAAGCTGATGGGTAGCTGCTGTGCTGGCACGAGCATATGTTTACGATCTCATTATAAACACTCTTCCTTGTTCTGATAGGGACCGCCTCATCATTATTCTGTGCCGAGAGTAATTCCCAGGCCCTTAATTTGGCAAGGCAATAAAAAGAGCCAGCCCTCCAGAAGTGGAGATTGTCAGAAGGCCACCTGCGACTCAGGTGGTTGTAGCAGGTCATGCTGCTGGCAGTGTGGAAAGAACATCAAGGGTTAAAGCGTTGCAGCAGTGCGGGAGATGTTTCTCCACTGACCATTGTTAATTGAAAATGCTTAAAGCTGTGAAATACACGGATTCCCTTGCAAACATGTGACGTCATAGTCTTATATATTGATGGAGTAGAATGGTACAATAAAATATCTATCCGTCCAGTGGGAAACAAATATAAACTACATTAAACAAGCACTAGAAATATAATGGGTGCACAGCTATGAGATGAGAAAGGCAGACTATGCTGAAGTTTTCATTTGAGAAGTTAAAGTTGAATTAACTTGGATAATTTCAAATTAATACAATTCTAGTGTGTGAACACTCATAGCTAAAAGTGGCAGAGATGGTAATCGGGACATGTATGATGACATTGTGACAATGGTGACAATAGTGAAGTGTATTGTTGGAGTTGTTTCAATGTGGGGGTGGAATCAGGTTACATTTGGTTATATCAGGAATCAGCTTTGAGCCCCTTCTTGTGGTGATGGACAGCTTAGCAGAAGAAGTCAGGCAGGAATCTTTGTCGAGTATGATGTTTGCTGATGAAAGCCTGGAGAGGTGGAGGTATGCTTTGGAAAAAGGAGGAATACAAGTCAGTGGAAGCAAGAAATAAAATATTGTGTATGAATGAGAGGGAGACGGGTGAAATGTTGAAGATGCAAGGAGACAAATTAGTGAAGGTGGATGAGTTGAGATGTCTGGGGTTAACCATCCAAAGCAACAGAAAGTGCAGAAGAGTGGTACATAACAGAGTGCATGCAGGGTGGAGATGAGTGTCAGGGGCGATTTGTGACAAAAGTACAGCAGCAATAGTAAAAGGGAAGGTTTGGAAAGGGTAGTGAGACCTGGTATGATATCTGGTTTGGAGACTTGAAAAAAAGAGGTTGAGTTGGAGGTGGCAGAGTTGAAAATGCTTGGATTTGATTTTCACTGGGAATGATGGAAATGGACCAGTTTAGAAATATGTATATCAGCTCAGGTTGAGCAGCTTTGACGGTTCAGATGGTCCAACATGAACATTGCATTTATGTGTGAGGGATACATATAAAAATAATATTATGATACTCACAAATACAAATAAGTACACAGTATAATAATTAGTTATAATGTAAACATGGAAACATTTAGATTCAGTCAAAAATTCTCCAAAATATAATCAAAGCATTTATCAACTCACATTTTACTCGTTGCACTGATCGCATTATTGATACTGATTTTAAAAATGTTAAACTATAACATTCTTTTCTTGCCCAAACATGAAACTGGACTTCTTTAGGTTGCTTGAAGACGTTTCACCTCTCATCTGAGAAGCTTCTTCAATTCTAGGGTCAAATGGTGGAGAGTCCCATATTTAAGCCTTGCGGGAGTGACTCTCGTAGAGGGACAATGGACCCCCTGCTGATCCTCTACCTAATCACATGAGGTGTGAAAATGGGTGTGGGTCTCAATCAGCCATGGTTTCGGGTGGGCTTAGTGTGAAACCTAGCCCCACCTTATCATGTGATTTCCAGAGGTCAGATGGCCCAGGATGTGAGTGGGCGTTAAGGTGTCTGGGAAGGGATCTCAAAACTGGATTATAGATGGCAGACAGTTGGTGTCGTAAACCACCGCCTCTGTTCAAAGATGGCTGTTCACAGTGGACATAGATGGCTTCTTTCACTCCTCTTTCAAACCATCTGTCTTCTCTGTCCAAAATGTGAACATTGGCATCCTCAAAAGGGTGACCTTTGACCTTTAGATGCAGATGGACGGCAGAGTCTTGTCCCGTAGCGGTGGCTCTTCTATGCTGTGCCATGCGTTTATGAAGTGGCTGTTTGGTCTCTCCAATGTAGAGGTCTGGGCATTCCTCGCTACACTGTACAGCATACACCACGTTGTTGAGTTTGTGTTTGGGAGTTTTGTCTTTGGGATGAACCAGTTTTTGCCTGAGTGTGTTGCTGGGTCTGAAGT
>VUQR01004193.1:4517-15189 GCA_015108515.1 Hemichromis elongatus
TTCACTTTACCTTGCACACCACTTGCAGCCACCACCATGGCCCCATCAATGTTGGAACGCCCATCTTTATCCTTCTTCATAGACTCTGGGATCAGCTTGCCTCCGTGTTTTTTCACATGTGGAGCCAACTCTCGACCCACACAGCTAGCAACAGAACACACGCCGTCCACTGCAGTAAGAAAGCATTAGTAAATTACAGGTTCGCTGCCAAATTACCACTCAAGGCCAGTAAAATATGCTGACTGAAGATGACTTAGTGACCTAGAAACTGGCTGACTTTGACAGCTCCTCCCGTAGCTTGTTTGGCAACATGGAGGCCTTTTGTGACTGTGGGGCTGACTGGAGTGGGTTTGTCCTCTGGAGTGATATGTTCCCTGAGTTTAGCTGCCCCTTTGTGAATGGCTATGCCTGTGTACTCAGCTCCTTTGACCAGTCCCCAGCTTAGCCAGGATGCACCTGACAGGATCGCACAGGGCAGACAGCATTAGTGATCATTAGTGAGGACTCCTATATTCATAAACAATCCAATTCCAAACTAACTCATAACTTTGTAAAACAATGGCATTAAAATTTTAAGAGACACTGCTTACCTGTCAGGATCCCATTCGCCACCTTTTCACTCCATTCGGGCAAAGTCTTTTCCTCTTCGCTCTCTGCTGGAGCCTCTGCAGGAGCCTCTGCGGGTTGCTCAGGTGTATCAATAGACACCTTCTGGCTGAGATTAATGGAGTCTGCAGCTTCTTCTGCAGCCTGATCATAGAGACACATTGGTTAGCCAGTGCAGAATGAAGACAGACACTGTGGGATAAAAATAAGAAATACTTTGGACAACTTGTGGACGCTGCACACATCTAACTTCAGATGTTCGTCTCCCAGTAACCACCCCAATGCACACAATGCATCCTCTCATTCTGCACTCCTTATTACAATGCGCTATTTGTTCACCGTCAAACAGACTGCCATTTTAAAAACGTCTCTCCGCTGTAACGAAAGATTTGAGTGGAAAACCCAAGCCCCCTACTAGACTGAAAAATAAAAAATAGAAAAATTGCTTACTTTCTGATGCGATATCACCTCCATTTGAGACGATAATTAGCCTAAGTGCATTCATTAAAAATGACCTTGCCAGGTGTCACGCTGACACCTCCATCATGGCTAAACTGGCACTTGTCTTTCAGCTGAAGCTCTGAGGTTCTAACTGCTGCAGATAAGAGCATTATAACTGATTAATTCTCCTCACCTGCCTGTGTCAAATCCCCACAATGCTGAGGCAGAGGTAATTTGGGGAGGGCTGCTAGATCAGAAATAAGCAGCAGCAAGAGTTTCATTGCAAGCAAACAATATAAAAGTGTGCAGCATCAAAACTATTGTGTAAGACTAAACAAAAAAATAACCTGGATTAAAAACATTTGAAGTTGGAAAAGTGTGAATTTTCTATTTATCTATAAATATTTTTTTAATACAGAAATTAAATACAGCATGATCTCTGTGTGGAGAAATATGTAGCCCCAAACTCTTCTGTTAGGGAAACACAGGCCTTACAGCCTGGTCTCAATTGCAATTGTTTGTCAGATAATACCAAATAGTTCATGCTGTTGCAGATCTAACCACAGTGAAACACTGACCTGAACCCTCAGATCTGTCATCTGGGACAACAGGTCCTGAAACAGTCCTCTGTCTGTAGCAGGGAGCTCCGAGGACAAAACCACTCCCACATAATACCCTGGAGCTGGTGCCATCATGTCCGGAAACATAAACACACCAGTGTTACAAAGCAACACTGGAGAGTTCATGGCCATGAGAGGGTATAGCCAGTCGCACACCTGCCAGGATCAAAAGAAAATGTGATTAACAACAAATCAAAACAGGTATACTATATGAAATGTGTGTAATACAGTATAGTAAGTGAATTGAGGTGAAAGTAAAATTTAACAGGGGGAAGAAGCCTGCAGACATTTTTGCTTAACTACAGGGTTTCAAACCTTTTATGAATCCTGGTTTTACAATTGGTGCTTCTGAGGAGTGCACAACACAGTGAGGCAAACTAGAGTACACAGTCATCCTGTGATTGCTGCATGTCTAACAAGATTACAGAGCATAACTGTGTAAGCAGGGTTTATGTAATTACTTGCACTCATGTGAATCACTGATGTCACACACTTTCAATAACACCTGGGAAATTCCCCCACTGAAGAGGCAAATTCTAGTCTCATGACACTAGCGGCATGAAAGCCGAAAGTAATCACAACAAATAATCCTGAATAGGTTAGAGACATTTGATGTGATTGATTTAGTCTCTTAATAAAGAGCTTAAACTTTGTACATACCTCCAAACTCTCTCTTATCTTATCATTGGTTGGTTGCGATGTTGACCTTTACAAAGCCAACTTGGCAGTTCAAAACACCTCGCAACTGTTGTTTTCATTGCATCATTGCTTTTTATTGACCAACTTATTTCAAGTCAAAAGCACACTGATCACCTGATCCCTGCTTTCATGTGGCAGTTGAGACATTAATGTTAGGGTCCAGTCGACTACCGATTGCGCAATGTAGACAATTTGGCCTTGCAAGACTATTCATATGAAATAAAAGAGCATCTAATCTCTTTTTCATTACTTGTAATGGTCTCGTTATATCATATGAAAATATTCATGATAATGTTCATAGTATATTTTAAACTCAACCTGAATGATAAAACTCTTCCAGGACAATGTGCATGCTATTCTATTTGGATCAAAATAGTGTTTTATTCATTTTCACGACTAAGAATTTGATCTTAATGTGTATTCTACACATTTTATGAAACAGGTGGTGTAGGGCTTAGCGCTGCTGCCTCACAGCAAAAAGGTCCTGAGTTCGACTCCACCACCTGGCTGTGGTAACGTTGCATGTTCTCCCTGTGTTTGCGTGTGTACTCTAGCTTCCTAGAAGATTCTGGTTTTTAATTTTTTTCCCTCCATCTTTTAATTAGCCCACACCATGTTTCAGTGTATTTGGCTTTAAATACGCATCCTGAGTCAATTTTCAGGTAACCCTTTTAATTTTTTGTATCTTTAAAGGTCTTTGAGATATTAATGTTCAAACGCTGCTTTACAATTTACTTTGTAAAAACACCTCCTACTAAAAAACCCTTTATACCCTTTGTCATTTATATTAAAATACATTTAGACACCACCTGTCAGTTTGGTAGCTGTATGCCTATCTAGCTCCTAGCTAGTGTTATTTTCTTTTTAAAAAGGAAAATTAAGTTCACTCAAATTGTCTTGGCAGAGTGCACATGCCTACACATATGAACACTCCAAATAACTTCATTTCTTTTTTTAAATATAGTCACCTGTGCCCCAAATCTGATTCACGTCTGGGATTCCCTTGAGGATGACATCATAGCCATAAACCTACTGGGATTAGGGCATTGGGTAAACAAGCCTCACATGACTCTGTCCTTAGGAGGAGGGACACTGATCTTTAACTGCCCTATGTCCTTCTGCTGATGACTCATTGTAATTAGGATATTGAGAAATTGAACAAACATCTTATAAAATCGGGTTAAAGGGCAAAAAAAGATAAAGAGGAAGAGAATTCCTAACTTATTTTCTTCAGTGATTGCTTAACACCGCATGAATGTGCCTTTTTAAAATCACAAAGTAGAAAGCAATATATATACATATACATATATATATGTGTGTGTATAAAATGTTCTCTTACCTGCAGAAATGCTGGTGGTCGATTAGGCACTCTGTCTGAGTGATTACTGGTAAACCTCACCAGCCGCAGGTAGCCGGGGTATGAGGGAGCGCTCACTTGCCCCTCAGGTGTGACAAAAAATATCTGCACACCATGGGGAATGTACAGAAGCTCCTCTCCATCTTCACCACCCATGCTCTGAGGGGAAGATGTCGAGTTAGATGAATGACTGTAGAACTCTTCCCCGACCAATGACATCTCCCCTGAATCTGTTCCATATGAGACAGATATGTGACCATCAGCCGCCTGAGGAGAGTAGGCTGGAGGTTGTTCGGCAGGAGCCACGCAGGGTCTGGTAGGTGAGAGGGGTAGACACACTCCTCCACTTGGAGGCAAACCTCCTACAGCTCTGGCTGGCTGACCATTAGCAGAAGGAATCTCTGGTGGGGGTGGCCGTGCTGGTTTCTCTATGGTGGGAAGTCCTGGGTAGAGACCTTTCGAAGAAATACTTGTTGCGTCAGGGGCAGATACTGCAGATTCAGGGTCAGAGCTTGTCTCCAGTATGGCCATGCGGGTGGTGATGTTGTTTAGGGTCTCCTGCATTTTCTGCTGCATCTGCCTGGCCGACTCCCAGGAGTTACCAACACACTCTTCCCCCTTCGAAGGCACGCTGATAGCCCTTAGAAGGTGCTGTCGTCCCTTCTTGTAGAGCTCCAGGGCCCGACTCTTGTCTCCAGCTTCATCTGCAGTGAGTCCTTTATTGATACACTCGAAGGCCCTTTCATAGCCATCTTTGATCACTTGAAGTCTGGCATTATCAAATGCATCTTGTTTAGCTTTTTCCATTGCTCTGAAACAAGACAATTGAATTTACACGTAATTTTCTATAAAATACAGCACATACAGGGACATGATTATCTTGGCTAGAGTTTGAAAGGGCTAAAGATTATTCAAATGACATTTTACTGCTTACTTAACTTCGTCCCCAAACTTGATCACAAGTACAAGTCACTTAGAAATAAAACACATTGTGTAAATGGCCCTTTTGGTCTTTCGAGATCACATGTTACCTGGTTTATTTTATTTACGTACGTCAGTGTTACTGGTTTAAAATGGGCTACTTAAACAGGCTTTAAACACACTAATCCTCATGTTTAAGTTGCTAACACAGGCCAACAAGAGCTAACATCTGCGTTCGGACAAAGTCAGCAGTTACGCCACGATTTAGTGTACCGAGAACAACATATCTATATAACATATGAAGTCCGTAATTAGAGGTCACTAATAGCTGTCAGCTAGCTCCAGCTCACCTAATAGCGACTGATATTAGCTCTTACCTTAGAGAGCGGAAAAACACTGAAGAACAGCTTATTAATTAGCCTGCTAACGTTCCTCCTAGCTAGCAAAGAGTGTTAACTTCAATCAGCAACCTGAGTAAATAAACTAGGCTGCACTACTGAACGACTTCCTAGAGTAAAGGAGTGCCAAGTGATGTCACGAGGCCATTATTGACCTTTCAAAGCAAAAGTTCCGCGACCGACGTTCCCAAAACAATCACATGTCAGCTGCTTTTAAAAAAAATAGTTACCGGAAGTAGTGAAACGCCACCTAAACTCAAGCCCTAAACTTGACAATGCTTGTAGTTCGTCGCTATAACCACAAGAGGTCGCTAAGCAACCATTTAAACTGTTTTCTATTGCTAAATGAACTATTTGAATAAGGGGACACTTCCATCTGGTGGTCATTGTGAGCAACTGCAGAAATTTTATTTTCCATTAAAACAAACTTCAATTCCATTAATGTCAAGTAGAAATTATACACTTATACACATTATACATATAGACTTCAATATAGATTCAAATATGGTGACTGAATGATGTGGTAGCAGTGTAAATATATTTCTTAACATTAATAAAGAGACACCTTTTAAGACTTCTCATCATTAATCAATCAATCAATCAATCAATCAATCAAAATACTTTATTGATCCCCAGGGGAAATTATTTAGGTTACAGTGCTCCAGATATTAACAAGACAGACAATAAACTAAAGAAATAAACCACAATATATACATCAATATATATATATATATATGTACATTCACAAATACTCCACAGATAAATAACAGGAAAGGAAGAATGTGTGTATCAGTGACAGTGTCAAGTGTATGAATTATAAAGGGAGATGGCCACAGGCAGGAATGATTTCCTGTGTCGTTCAGTGGTGCTTTTCGGTAACCTCAGTCTCTCACTGAACGTGCTCCTGTGACTGACCAGCATGTCATGGAGTGGGTGGGAGGTGTTATCCAACATTGTCTTTATCTTGGACAACATCCTCCTCTCCAACACCACCTTAAGGGAGTCCAGCTCCATCCCCACAACATTACTGGCCTTACGGATCAGTTTATTGAGTCTTTTATTTATTATTATTTTTTATTATTTATTTATTTATTTATTATTATTTATTATTATTATTTTTATTATTATTATTTTTATTATTATTATTTTTATTTATTTATTATTATTATTTTATTATTATTTTTATTATTATTTTTATTATTATTATTTTTATTTATTATTAATGCAAACTAGCTGAGCTCATGATATAAAAGCAAGTTCACAATGCAGCATTTTCAACAGTCTCAAGTCACGCTCATGTTTTTGCTTTGTTTCTTTGTTTTTTTTATGTTTTTTTTATTTAATTATTTTTCATTTGGCGCTATTAACCAAATTTGGGGGGAAATCTTGGATTATGCACTGTGAATGCAGAAAATTTTAATTTTGATCTGACGTGCAATGCCATCAGCCAAGCATGTGGCTGGCAGTGTCTTGATTTTTCAGCATCACAGTATTCCAAACATGCTGCCATTGCAGTGAAATTATACTGTAGCAACCGTAAGCCGGGAAGGTGACACAGATCTCTACTCTGACCTGGGAGCCCCGTTTCTTATACTGATCAACTAATAGTTTTTAATTGCTGATAGCATTGCCCTAATGCACAAGAGTGGTCAGAGGTCATTAACTGATACAGAACAAACAGCTGAAGTACTACTAAACATTAACAATAACAACCATAGATCAAGATAACTGGAATAGCTGTTAAAACTCTGTAACTTAACAAGTGAAAGTCTCTCTACAATACTTGTTTAGAAAAATGCACAAAGGAACACTATCTGTCATGGACTGGCCTCCCCATAGCCTGGACCTTACATGAAATCACAAAAACATATGCCTGACAGAGTTCGGGCTGTGCTGAAGAAGGTGGTCATGTCCCTAGAGCTTGATGTCTAAAACAAAACTATGCACTCAAGCTTGCATGCTATTCCTGTGTCTGCATGGTACTCAAAATTGCTCCATAATCCAAAGATATGCTCAGTTTTAGTTTAATTGGTGATTCTAAATCACCCATTAAAGTAACAAAGTGGATATATTTTAATTAATGTAACGCAAATGAGTGTATTTAACAAAAAATTAAAAACAACAACTACTCAAGAGATTCCAGAAAGACTCTTTTATACCTCAGAGGTCTGAGCTGACCTCGGGTCACCCAGCTGTTGAGAAAGCTGAAATATGAATCTGCTCAGTAACTGTTTCCTGTTTACTGAACACTCACAGCAGCTGTGAAACTGAGGAATCTGTTTACTGGTGCTAAATCATTTTAAAGTTCAGGCAAACCGTTGACCTACTAGACAGAAAATTATGCTGGTTCACCAAAATGTTGATACGAATGTTGTATAACATTTCCAGAGGGGAAGACAGGGTCAGACAGGACATGTCCACTTCTTGTTCGTTGTTCTTCTTTCAACAGTCTTACTGCAAATGTCTCATTGAGCCCCCAAGGACAATAAGTAATTTATCCATAAATCTACTGACAAAAAGAGATTTGTTGTGGATTTTAAAAACATGTCACGTTGGCCATAGACACCTTCAGTGACTAAATTTGAGATTTTTGAGACTGCACACCAGAGGGAGTCAAATCCTACCTCAAACATAGATTTAGAGTAGGAGGCAGTGAAAACAGCACAGTGTTTATGTTGCTTTGAGTTCAATCTAATCAAAACCTTTTAGCATCCTTCATAGTTGGAACGTTTTTGTCCAATCATGAGAATGATTAGGCATGCAGACTGGTACAAATGCACCTCTAATGACTATAAAATTACCTAGCAGGTGGCCGTCAAACAGCAAAAACCTACAGGCATTTTAAAAGCAATAAAAACAAATCAACATGCATAATTTACTAGGAATTAACTTTTTCTGAATCATTTATATTTTTCTTTTACTAGTCTGACTCTCACCAGTTTTTTTAGCCGCCGCGACCCTGGAAAATACCTCAACAAGTCTAATCTCCAGTTTGACAGATTCCCAGTATTCACTGAGCACAGATGCCAAAACACTGGGACCAGACTGGACATGCTCTTCACACATGTTGCGGTGTTAATCCAGTGCAGCTTTAGCTCACTATTTTCAACTCTGCCTGGGGGCAAACAGATTTTCAAAGAATCTGAGCTCCAGTCCTTAACTTGACATGTAAAAGTCATATTTATTAAGAACCGTGTTCCTCTGTTTCTGTAAATTGTGCTCAAAGTGAGTAAAAGAGAAATCTATTTCTCATTCTCTTATTACCGACTTTGTTTTCTGAAGTTATTTATAGTTTATTATTCATCTCGTTGACTTGTATGTGCACAAACTCTGCTTTACTGTAGTTCTTGTCCAGTTGTACTCAGTGCGCCACAAACATGTTGCCTGTCTTTATCTTGATTATTTTACCAGATGGGGAAGTTTTGAATTTGTTCTGCTTCACTGAGAGGTCGACTAATGTCTGTAAGTGAAACAGGCTGGTAAAACATGTCTTCTGTTCTTAAAGTTGGTCCACAAATGAGGAACATATGTATGCGTCACAATTTTGGAAGACTGATTTGTTTCAGAGCTATAGATCATGGATTTAGTTTGGCCACACTAATATTTTTTTTTTTGTTATGTGGACATCAGAATAGTCTTATAATTCATTTTTTGAGTCATGAACAGCTGTAAATGATCATTCCTGCAGCACAAAATAAAAGGTAGAGGTGTCATAACAGATACTGTTAGTCTTGCTGTTCAGTCACTGTTTTCGTGAAGAGATACAACATTCAAATAAGTCCCATTAAGATTGGTTTCAACCAAAAACAGATTATTTGAATTCTTTGCGTAAACAGAATTCAACATTTCAATATTCGTGGAGCTACTGAAACACATGCACAATGATAAATGAGGAATTACATCACAGCCAACACTCAAATGATTTGCATGTGGATTTTGGGGTTTTGCTGATCCTCAATTATTCAAGTAATTTAAATTCAGTAATCTGCTTTTTTTTGTGCAGTTTTGAGTTTATAAGATAAAAGTCAGATTAAGCAGCTATAAAATGAGTTATTTAAGAAGTTATTTGGAAGAACCAGACACGAGGCTGTAATTAATGTACAACTCTTTTACAGGCTGTTCTCTGGGTTTTTTCCACATGACTTCTATATAATGTTCATAATGCCCCTTAAAAAAACTTAATAAAACTGTTTTGTCCAGATTCCCCCTGCCTGACCTCGTATTTTCCTAGACTGCTAGTCTTCAGTTTAATTGCAATGCGGATCAAAACATACCATTACTTTAATGATTAGTCAGTTAAATCGCACGCAGTTGTTTTCTATTATTTATCTATTTTTATATTTTGGCCAGACTTTTATTTTAGCTGTAGATGCAGTTATGTCGGTAATTTATTGCCGTCTTTTTGTCAGCGTCCCTTCGTTCCAGATAGACACTTTGTTAAAGATACAATGATGCTTTGTTCCATAACTTTTTGAGCGTACATGTGATGGTCAGTGTTCATGAAAACAATTATAGTCAGAAGAGACTGATGGTCGCATCCACTAATGATACAGTACCCATTCGTTTTGGTATTTCTCTTATATCAGTTTAGGGGAAAGATTGGAAGAAAAATTAGGAGTACAGTGCCACAGAATTGTTTTGTGTTTGACAAATAAATAATTCTCTCAGTCTTCATTATTCCAAACAGTACTATTGTTTTAATTTAGTACCTGTATGTTCTGCTCAAAAAGAAGATATTCATCTCGAGTAAATGATTAACATTTGTATTTACTTATTTGTATGCCCTCGTGCAAGCCCGCTAAATAAGCAATCACCATAACAAGGCAACTATGTCACTTCAGCGATGTAAGATGGCAATTAACTTGAGACAGGAAGTTGATATAAATACAGAAGAATATATACTGTCATCCAGTACACACTGTTATCTAGTAACAAAATGGGCAGTGGTATCCCATGTGTTTCATGTTTTTTTTATTATGACCATGAAATAAACAGGTTTTGTTAAAGAGCTAAATGTTCATGACTGAGCTAACTACACGCAGAAACAAATGGAAGTTGTGCAACCACAACAAATGCGAAAAAATGAACGACAAATGATTCCAATTAATGCATGTGTCAAAAGGAATTGCCTTTTTTTCCCCCTGGTGAAGCTGTAAAAGACACATTAAAATATGGTGCAGCTGTGTCCTCTGCTCTGCATTTTTAGGCCACAAATAAATGCCGCTTGTCCACATGTCATAAAACCCCATATGAATTAATGGGTTTCCTAACAGACATCAGGATCTTAAGTCACAGTTTCCCCTCAGCCCTCCACTGAGGTCCGTGTTATAGAAAGTTTTTGTCCCTGAAATGGCTGCAAAAAGTCAGTAAAAGAAGAAAAGTTCAGCTTCAACAAAACCCTGCTCTCTAAATGTGAGTGTTTAAAGGTAAGGTGATAAAAAAAAAAGTGGCGGGCAACAGTAAGAATGAAAAGGTGACTGGTATCCTTTATTATTATTATTATTATTATATCAGCAAATCTCATCAGTTTGGTTGAGAGTGATTAAATTAAAGGAAACCGAAATACCTTTTCTTTATGAAAATCTAAATGTGGGCGTCCTGACCTCTTTTTTTTTTTTTTGATCAAATGC
>VUQR01004197.1:4589-31609 GCA_015108515.1 Hemichromis elongatus
CAAAAAAAAAAAAAAAAAAAAAAAAAAAAAAAAAAAAAAAAAAAACAAAAAAAAAAATAAAAAAAAAAAAAAAAAAAAAAAAAAAAAAAAAAAAAAAAAAAAAAAATATAAAAAATAAAAAAAAAAAAAAAAAAAAAAAAAAAAAAAAAAAAAAAAAAAAAAAAAAAAAAAAAAAAAAAGTCCAACATAGAGCTCTTTGCCCATATTGGACAATCTCACAAAAATAACATAACTGTTAAAGACCAAAAAATGGATCCAATGTCAATTTTCATTCCCAACTATGTTGAACAGTCTAAATAGGATTTTCTTTGATCATCCAAACTCCAAAGCTAAGAGAGCTCTTTGCTTCTTTAAGTCCAAGGTGATGATGATGATGGCTCATAGGCTGGCAGTATGGTTCATGTTTTCTATAGCTTAACCTAATGTCTTCTGCAGCAGACAGGCCTTTGGAAATTATCAAGAGTCCAAAATCACAAATGTGGGATGATAAAGTTTCATGAAAAGCTTCTAAACTTTTTTCAGTATCTTAGCTCAGTTTGGCTTTTTTCTTGTAATTAGAAATTACGTTTATTTGAAAAATGTTTACATTATAACAAAAGATCGTCCTTGGTTTGTATTTTTTCAGGCACAGCTTGATCGCATTGCTCAGCTAGGGAGAATGGTTACACCCAAACCACGTTCGAGTTACTACAATACTCCACCCCCCTTAATACCTAAACCCAACCATCCATCCCAACATAGACCCCACCCCCCCAAATCAGCAGAGCCTACTGCTTCTTACACAAGCAGCCTTCAGCCTGCAAACTCTGCTAAACCTTCATCATCATCATCATTCTCTGGTTTCATCCCAACTCCTCTTCCCTACCATCCCACCACCTCTGGGGTTTTGCAAGAAGAATGGTGGCCTGTTGGAGGTACGGTCATTTCAAAGAGCAAAAATATAATAAAAAATATTGTGTAGAAATTAATTGTGATAATACTGATGCTATTAATTTAATAGCAGGACGAATTAGCTCCCGCCGTCCTACAGCTGCACCTCCTTTCCGATGGATGTTTGAAGGTGGTGGTGGTGGGGGCGCTAAACCTCGCATTACCACAGTTACCACAGCGAGCGTGTCAGTGCTGGCAGAGAGTGATGTGCTCCTGCCGTGCAAAGCAACAGGGAATCCTGAACCCAATATTGCATGGATGAAAGTCTCAACAGGTAAGTCGCAACTTACTGTGTGCTTCATTTTCAGTAGGTCTGCCGTTTTTTATTTTTCTAGTAGCCGAAATTTTTAGAAGTCTTTATGGTTTGGTCTCTCCTCAGGTGCCACCATCCCAGCTAACACCAAGCACGGTACCCGCTTTGAAGTCTTCAAAAATGGAACTTTTGTTATTAAAAACATCCAGCTTCAGGATCGAGGACAATACCTTTGCACAGCCCAGAACAGGTTTGGATCGGATCGAATGGTCATCACCTTAGCTGTCCAGACTGAGGCACCCAAGATTCAACCACCCAAGTCCACAGAGATAGCAGTCTATTTAGGAAAAAATGTGATTCTTGACTGCCTGGCCTCTGGCAAACCACCAGCCCAGATTTCCTGGATTCTCCCAGACAAAACATTTGTTCGTGATGCCGGGACTCTTTACACTATCCTCTCTCCAATGTCTCTGCTTCAAAATGGGAGCCTACACATTCATTTTGCTAATTTCTCCAGCAAAGGGAACTATAAATGTATTGCAAGCAATGCAGCAGGTGCAGATACAATTACTTATCATCTGCACGTAGCAGCTCTGCCTCCAAGCATAAGTGAAGAAGCAATGGATAGTGTAATCATTCCTCCAGGTATGATACAGAAGCAGAGATTTTCCAGTAATTTGAATTAACATAACAAAAAACTGTGCCATCTACATTGAAAGTGTTTCTAAAGACATGGCTGAAATGTTCATAGAATCACAACCCTTCTAAACAAATAAATCTCTATCCAACCAGGCAGAAGTGTCTATCTTCACTGCTCTGTTAAGGGCGAACCACCACCTTCTCTCAAATGGACGCTTCCAGCAGGTGTCCAAGTCAAACCATCACAGTTTCTGGGACGCAGGCTTTTTGTCTTCCCAAATGGGACACTGTTCATTAAGAATGTTCTGCCACCTGATGGTGGGAGGTAAGAGATGCCCATTTCCTTTAGACTGTTTCAAAATAATTGTATGTATGAATGCAGCTACCTTGGCTCTAGTAATCTATTTTCATAATTCATATAAATTGTGTTGAATTCCCATGACATAGGGATTGACATGCAATTTTCTTATTTACGTTCCATACAGGATTGTCTAAAGTAACATTATTGATCAACCATTAGCAGGTTTTAATAATCTATATTTTAATATGTGCGTTCCAAGCAGTATAGATTTGAGTAAACTCAAGTATGGTTGTTCTTATGTTCCTCTGTGACAGCTTAGTTGTTTAAAAGATGTCACTAAGCTGTGATCAGTCTCTCACAGGTATGAGTGTTTGGCCAGTAACGCTGTGGGACTTGCCAAAAGAACGATCCAGCTGGATGTGAGAGCAGATTCCTCTTCCTTCTCTCGCCAACCTCCTCCTCCTCTTCCCATTCCTCCAACACACCGGCATGCTACCCCATCCCGTCAACACACTGTCTCAGCTATGTATGGTTCTGCTGTTTACCTCCATTGTCCAGAGTCTACTGACTCCACGAGAGGGACCATCTGGCAACTACCATCCAAAACGATCCTGGATCATCGATACAGGTGTCCCATTTTGTGAACCAGTACAACACTTACAAAGCGATTATTCAAAATGTTTAGGTTGCCTTTACACCACACTGCTTTTTAATCTCAGTTTCTTTTGTCTCCCACATCTGCCTCCAGTCCAGAGAGACCAATTAAAGTTTTCCGTAATGGGACCCTAAGGATTCTTCAGCTAACTGAGCAAGATGATGGAAGTTATCTGTGTGTCTTTCAGAGGCCCAATGGAGAGGACATGGAGCTTTTCCAGGTAATAACAAGTCCTTGTTGATAACTGTTAAGGTTAATCTTCAAGAATTCTAACACATCCCTTCCATTAAAGGTGAGGTCTGTCCTCACTGTTAAGAAGCAGCTGATGTGTCAGTGATGAATACTAAAAGTGTATTTTAACAACGTTCACCAATATGTAGCTGATTGATGAGATGTGAACCAAATATTTCAATAACATATTTTATGTATTTGTTTTATTAGGTTGAGGTGTTAATGACCCCTCCGAAAATCGAACACGTGAGGACGGCACAAACCAGGGTCACTTTTGGGGAAAACTTCCAGGTATATATATGTGTGTGATACCTCTAGTCTGAGTATAAGTCAGATTAAAATATGAAACTGTGTCTAAATTTTGCTTTAGTCACTTTGAGTCGCTGTTTCAAGAAAAACAGTAATTTCAGGACGTTTGCCACGGAAAGGACCCTGAACACTTGATCCCCACAATTAGGGCATCTGGTGCTCTGTTATGCTTTGAGTCCTCCCCTAGGTGCAAGGAGTCACTGTAAATACGTAGAAGTTATTATGACAGATTGAACATTTACCAGGATGACAACAGATGTCTGAGCCAAAAATTATCTGTATTTACAGTGCATATTGTAGTTGGTTAGCACTGGCTTAGTGGTTTTCAGATTGTTCATTTTACACCTAACCTTTAGCTTATCTTTGGCTTTTTAGTGAGTGCAAATCATAATCTACATCTAAATCATTGTTAGCAACATATGAATATGAAGATGAATATGAGCTAATGTTACATTAATTCTATCGTGGAAAAGTCTGAAGGCACCTCCACACAGGATGCCTTGCAAATTGCTTTGTAGCTAATTGTTGGTCACTTGAAAACAATCCAGGCTTGAGTTGCCCAGATAAGCTTCTAGTATATTTTAATATGCCAATCATCAGTATCCTCACCATAAAGTTAAGAAAAGTTTAACCCAGGACTGACGACTTCAAGTTGCTAGTGAACTTTGTCAACGTCATTGACTTTCTATGGTCTACCATATCATTGCTTCCAGTGTGTACACTCCTTAAGAAACAATATTATATTTAATTATTACTTATTATTAATTATTATATTCATATAATTATTAATTATTATATATTATAACTCTCATAGCAGAATCTATAATAATAAGTATATTAAAACCAACTTTCATGTTGGTCTTAAAATGTCTTTGCATAGCTGATCAACCAATCAATCAATGTCAAGTGGCAGTTTTGGTTTTTTGAGTGCACAATGTGAGCTAACAGCTCACTTTACTATGTGCTAGTTTTTCCTTTATTTTTCACCTTTTCGTATAATTTAGTTCTACTTAGAAATTAAAACCAATGAAAGATTATCAAGCTTTTATTGATCAGGGTTATGATGAGTTGATGACTCAAACAGCAGACATGTTTCTTTTAACCATGATTAATCCATACTAAATAATTCTCCCTAACTAGTTGTATAGATCAGCTGTTTTGGTTCATTGCTATACCTGCCTCTCCCCTACCTCCATTCTAGGTGGACTGTGTGGCAACTGGCCTACCCGATCCAGACGTTTTCTGGAGTCTTCCAGATGGAACAATAATCAACAATGCCCTTCAGTCAGATGATAGCGGCCTTCGTAACCGCCGATATGTTATGTTTGGCAATGGAACTTTACTTCTCCAGCAGATGGGCAAAAAAGATGAGGGTGACTACACTTGTTATGCCAAGAACAAACTGGGAAAAGACGAAAGAAAAGTGAGCGTCAAAGTGGGACCAAATGCTCCGGAAATTAGATTCAAGTCCCAGTCGCTGGTGACGACAAAACTGGGAGAATCAGCCAAACTGAGCTGTGAGGCAACTGGTGAACCTACACCTAGAATCATATGGATCTCACCACAAAAGGAAGTGATACCAGCATCATCCGATAAATTTCAGATTATGGATGGTGGAATGTTACTCGTAAAGAAAGTGACACTGCCTAGTGAAGGAATATATACATGTTTGGCACGAAATTCAGCTGGTGATGATGTAAAGAACATAAAAGTTGAAGCTGAGCCCCAGGAACCCTTTATCAATGGCATGAAAGGGAGGAGCACCACCAAGGTTTTGGGTGTATCTTATCAAACAGCACATCTGCATTGTAGAGTGGAAGGAAAACCCGAACCAAGAGTCTGGTGGGTTACTCCTTATGGCCTTTCGCTCCCAGCACCCTACCTCGGAGGTCGTTTTCAAGTCCACCGAAATGGTAGCTTGGAGCTGAGGGGGTTAAGGAAAACAGATGAAGGGACGTATATGTGTCTAGCAAAAAACAACATGGGTGAAGCCTCACTGTTGGTTGAATTTGATGTAGCATCATTAGCAGAGAAACCTACTTTTTCTGTTCCCAATATTGAGATCTTACCAATAAAGCCAGATGGAGGGGAACTGATTCTTGAGTGCTCTGCTCGTGGCAAGCCAAACCCAGAGTTTTCATGGGTACTACCCAATGGCACATTGTTGATACCTGGTGCTAGACTCCAGCGGTTCACCCATTATTTAGGCAATGGAACTCTGCGGATCTCTCAACCAATTCCAGCTGATAAGGGAGTGTATCGGTGCCTAGCAAAAAATGTCGCAGGACAAGCAGAGAAACGTTATGCCCTGGAAGCTGGCAAAAAGCCAGTAATCAGAGGATCTACAGGTATGTTTTTAATCCAAAATTAATGAAACAGAAATCTGTTTTGTTATGTGTAGTTGATATGTATAGATGTGAGGTTAAAGAAAGAAATATATTTGTGTAATGCATGCTGTGTTTGGACCAAGCCCATTTTGAACTATTTCCCACTTTTTAAAAGACACTGCAAAATGTGTGTGTTTGACCAAGGGCACTTCCTCTTAGGGGTTTCAGTTGTTTTGGTCTGCACCCAAGAGTAATTTTTGTGTTCAGAGGTATTCTGCCAAAGAGTCGATGCCTGTTGTGTTATCTCAGCTTTATTGTATTGCTGTATTTATTATGTCTATCATTTGAGCAAGAAATTATCTTACAGTTACAATTTGACTTTTTCCAGGTGGGATGAAGATCACTTACGGCCTCAATCTCAACTTGCCTTGCACTGTGGATGGCTGGCCGCTGGCATCAATCACATGGATCCTGCCCAATGGTGTTATTTTGGACAAGCCTCAAACTATTGGCCGAATATCTTTCTTTCCCAATGGTACGCTCCAGCTCAGGCAGATGGCTACCTTTGACAAAGGAACGTACATTTGTAAAGCCTCCAACTCTTTTGGCTCGTCAGCACTATCCTACCCAGTCACTGTGATGGTGTTCCCTCCACGAATCACAAGCACAATGACTTCCATCACAAGAGCAAACAGGGGATCACCCGTGATGTTGAAGTGCGTCGCTACTGGTATTCCCAAGCCGGACATTTCATGGACATTACCTGGGCGCACCACACTGGTTCCACACAGCCGGTACACAGTACAGGGAGGAATTCATATGACAGAGGAGGGCAGTCTGGTCATACAGAACCCAGTGCTCATGAACTCTGGTATTTACAAATGCAACGCAAAAAATGTCCTCGGAACAGATTTCAAATCGACATACCTACAAGTTGTTTGAATTACTTTGACAATAATTTGTATTCAGAATATCTCACAGCAATGGTCTGGATAGGATTTTTTTTCCATTAGGATTTGAATATATTGTCAATGATGAGACAGATTTCACGCACTGCAGTTTGAAAAAGAACATTTATTATTTGTGAAGCATAAATCACGTTTTTGTTTGTTTTGGTTTTTTTTGCAGAAGTTTTGTTCAGTATACCTACTGACCCTACATGTCTTTCGTCCTGTTGAGAGCTCGTCTTCTAGGCATTACTCCCATAGATGTGATTTCACATTAAACTTACAACATTATCATTTATTAAATTTTACTTCCCTAAACCATTGTGCCACTTAAGAGAATCTTCTGTCAAGTAACATACCTTCATGCTTTACTTTCTGTACCCACCATCTGCACAAAGTATTGCAATTTTTTGTTTTTTGGCAGATTAAAGTGATTGTAAAAGGTTCAACTGGTCATGATACAAAAGAGTAGAGTTTACTGCAGACATTTGAACACGTGAACATCTGTAAGTCCTATAGCTGTGGAGCTATACTACTATACATGATAAACTTTCATTGTCTCTTTTCTATGAGGATTCAATTACCTCTTATTACTACAGTGTGTTTGAGCAAATGATTTAGTGTATGTATCAGTATCATTTATTCATGTTCATAATGGTGGGAAGGAATAGTTCATAGCTGGTTGTGAACTATTAACAAAATATGTAAGTATATAATTTATAAGTTAGTAATAAAATATCCAGGTCTTTATTGTTTTTTGTTGTTTTTATTCTTTTCTTGTTTGTTTGGTTTTTGTTCATTGAGTTTTGTCTAATTCATGCTTATTAGCAGTGCAGCCAGAAAGTATTTGTGGGTTTGCATTGTGCATTGAACTTGCTGCAAATGGTGATTTAATTGCACAATGACATAGGCTTTCTTCTATATAAATATATAGCCATTTGGCAAGTGGTTAAGTTGAGTCCTCTGTCAAAGAGATGCCTGGTATACAACCCACATAGCAAAATTGGTATGGCCTGGATCTGGCCCACACAATGTGCTTACACATGGCCCACATACCGCAAAGAATGACGGCCCTTTGGCGGCCCAGATCAGGTTTGCCAGAGGTGGCCCACACAGATCTGGTTGACATACACCCTGCCATGACACCAGTCAGTCAGAAGTGCCAGCTTGATGCCAAATCCAGCCAGACCCATTTTCTATGAGCCTGGGCCACATAACCCAAACCACAATCAAGCCAGATATGGCATGCCAGCACATAGACAGTGCCATCTATGCCAGGCCTGCTGCATATCTGGATGACAGATATGCCAGTCACCAGATCTGGGCCAGACTTGCTTGCTATGTGGGAAGTTATGGGAGTCAGTGTAAGTTGGACTTAGTTGCTTTATATCATAAGGTAAAGACCCTACAAGAAAACAGAGAGGACCCCAGCAATCAGATGACCTCCTATGAGCAAGCGCTTTGGCGAGAATGGTAAGGAAGAAACCTCCAGCAGATCCAGGCTCAGTGAGGGACAGTCATCTGCCATGATTGGGTGGGGTTAAGGGGAGGAAAGCAGCACAAAGACTTTCTGTGGAAGAGAGCCAGAGACTAATAATAACTAACGATTAAATGCAGAGAGATGTATAAACACATAGGGAAAAAGGTGACTGAAGAAGAAACAATCAGTGCATTATTGGAAGTACCCGGTAGCCTATACCTAACTAAGGGAGGATTCAGGATCACCTAATCCAGCTCTAACGAGATGCTTTATCAAAAAGGAAAGCCTAATCTTAAAAGCAGGTTACAACACATGCACCCAACATATGCCCTCCTACTCTTACAGTGTGGTAATCAGATTCCTTTATGTAAGTTCTATGAAAGATATCACTCTCTGTTGTAACTTCTGTGTCTCCCTTTTACCAGTGTCTTCACCAGTTTGTCTGAAGGCCATTTATGGAACACTCTCCTCACTTACTGACCTGCAGGGTCAATCCACAATGATCTCCTCACCTGTGGAAGAACAAACCAGTGGCCTCCCCCTTTGAAAGTAAAGCTTGATTTAGACTTCTCTAGAAAACCGGAAACTCCTGTAATCTCTACACCGCAATTTTCCACAACATTCAAGTCATCGTGGTATGCGTCCACCCGATGTGTAATTACATTTCTCGAGAGGTGCACATCAGGTTAGGTAGAAAGATGCAGCGTAGGGTTAATATGGGATTCCAGTTATGGCGTAAGTTACTGGATTGATCTGACAGAGAATTATAATTCACATGTAACTCTCACAGCTCACTCTCACTAAATGGACTAGAATCTTTTCCCTCAGACCTTCTGGACCAATCAATCACTCTCTCCTTTTCCCCAGAACAAACCCAAATGTGAACAAACCTGTTTCCCAGAGCCTTGCCAGAGAGCTTCCTCACTGCCTCAAATTCTCGTGTAAAATAAATACTTTAAAAATGTATAGTTCAACCTGCTTTTTGTTTACTTTTGAGTCCGGCCCACGTGAGCCTCGACACCACAAGGCGGTTGCCAAACTATTTGTACTGTAGTTTGACTGAGCCATCGCACTCTCTTCAAACAACTAGCAATATTAAACAGTTTAAAAAAGCAGCATATTAAATAGTTTATTGTGAGCTCTTACACAGAATTTTTATCCCATAATCCCCATCCCACATTTTGATTGGCTTTTTGAAAAGTGAGCACAGTCAGACTGCGGCTGTCTTTTCTAGTGTCTGACTTTTTTTTTTTCTATCCCTGTGTATACAATTTATTTGTATTCAAATAATATTTCTATGTGTTCAAGGCTCTGTGGTAGGGCAGGACAAATCTTGAGGACATGGAGGACTGGAGTCCAGCTAAAGGCTGGTTGTGTCAGCCACTTTAATCATGCCTCCCTCATCAAAGACACATGCACATATAGGACAAGAATGGTATGTGTTATTCAGAATCAGAGGGGTTTTATTGCCAAATGTTGAGCAGGTTTACAACATTAGGAAATTGCTGCGGCACTTAGTGCAAAACATACTGTAAGACAACACTTAAATAAACAAAAAAATAAAAATTATTATCATCTAAGAAAGCTTCAAGTTAGAAATCAATTTGATTTTCACATGTATTAACTGTTATTTTCCTTCTCATCTTTTTCAATTTCTCGTGAAGTTTTAGTGAGAGAGGACAAACAAAACCACACTCATCAATATCTGTCAAGGAAAACAGCTGAGTAAGCTGAGTAATACTAAAGAGATATCATAACTACATGTTATTTTTGTAAAACTGGGGCATTAATTGTTTGTATGGTGTATCCAAATGTGTGCATGCATGCAAATGTGTGCTATATTTCACTGTTGGATTGGGCTCACTAGAATGTGAATGTCCCACTGAGCATCGCTTTCAGACAAACAGGCCTTTTTCTGAGGATGAAGGGGAGCTTTGTCAGACAGAAATGTTGGGATTGTTTGACACTGGGAGTGATTTTTTTGCACGTGCGCGCGCGTGTGCGTGTAAGAAAAGGATTATGTTTGTCTCTTTGAGAGAGAGAAAATGTGTACATCTGTGAGGAAGAGACTGCTTCTGTGTCTTAACGGATTTGTTCAAACAGAGAGTGGCACGCCTGTTTGTCTGTGCAAAAAAAACAAGTGTTTGGTAATTCTGTCTGCATTTTAGTCTGATATCAGCAGACAGTGAGTGTGCATACACTCAGCTTTCGCTTCTGCTGGGTTGGGGTGAAATGGAAGCACAGCAGCTCAAACGTGCTGTAGCTTCTTCTTGTGCAGCATCATTTCAGACGGTGAGTCAAACAGATTCTGTCTCATCTTTTTGTTTCTTTGTGTCACAGCATCAGCTGTTATGCACCAGACTTTTACATTTGTACTGTAAGTAAAAAAAAAAGTAATTAAGAAGACTGGGAGCTGAATAAAACTTATGGTGTATAATATTTAGTTGTGCCAGCAGTGTGGCTTAAACTGTGACATTACTGGTCCATATAAGACTTTGGTCAAGACTAGTGGGTCTAAAAAACTGTGAAAAAGGTTTTGAGTTTTCTTTTGCAATTTTATTTCAATTAAAACCTTTCAAATATTCTGTATTAATTGCAGGTAAAGTTAAATGTTTTAATCGGAAACACAGACTATGAAATTATTAGAATATTTTGTCTGATCAATCAAAAAAAAAAAAGACTTACAGAGATGTACAATGTCTGGAAATACTATATTTACAATACTTCTCCATGAGGTTCAGGTCAGGTGAGTTCACTGGCCATTTGGTTATAGTTTTGGCTCCCTGGCCAGGTGCTAAATCCTGAAAGTACTGAACTAGACTGAGAGATACGTGGTATTGATACAGTCTCAAAAGTCATTTACTCAAACTCAAAATGAAAAATTGTAATAATTTAAACTACTGAATTTCTGATTTACAGGAACTATGAGCCATAATCATCAAAATGAAAAAACATAAACAGGCTTCACATTACTTTGAATGAATATAGAAAAAAATTTTTTTTTTAAAATGTATTAGTAACAAAATGAGAGGACTCTATATGGTGGTCCTAAGACCACACTGCAACTCAACTTTTTTTCCCTCACTCACAGCATGAAATCCAAACAAAATCACAAAATGAATGCAGCTTCATGATTATGATGTTTCAAAATGAAATGTCACTAAACATATAGAAAACACCAATACTGTGTTTAGACCATACCTGTGATAAAAAAACAGAAGAATAAAAACGTGTATATTTCATGTAACAAAGTCTTGGATGGTGACTGCCATAAGCAGCCCAAAAATAAATAAATGAAGATGATACTGAGGGTAAAATTATGGCTTTTGTTATTCAATATTTCTGTAGATATCAGAGAAAATGAACACTGACATAGTTAGCAGTGATGGACTGTGGCTGTGTTAACATGAATTAGAGTGCCTTAAAGAATTTGTTGGCCCTGATAATCACCTCATGACAATCTTATGTTGTGACAGCCTTCATTAGTATTAATTTGTTCTACTGCAACTTACAGATAGAAAACTTTATGTTATGTTGAAATGGTTGGTCTCTGTATTGCTCTCTCTTTTTGTTCACTTAACTCGTGCGTGGAATCTGGGAACACTGCAATCCTTTGCATTATGAACTTGTTGGTTTATGGAATGTGACAGTGCGACAAGCCGATCAGCTCATGTGACGACAGACAGTGTGAGAAAATCTTTCACTTTCTTTCTCTGTTACACCCTGAAATGAAATGCTTAAATTATAGAAAAAAAACTTCTATTTACTTCAGTACTTTAAATCATATTTTAAACTGCTGATGCATTATAGTGATAAGCATCAGGCGAACGTAAAGAGATGAACTACTGACCATAACAAAGCTGTGTGGCTCTGGTGTAATTTATATTAAGTTGCAATCGTAGTATTACAATATGATTATATTTGAAATAACTAATATCACACTAATCTAGTACATTTGGCCTGACTATGACTAAATAGTGTTTCTAGTGGTCCGTTGTGTGTGACCCTCTTTTTTTTTACATGTCTTTATAACAATTTGGGTTGTGTTTTATCTATCTATCTATCTATCTATCTATCTATCTATCTATCTATCTATCTATCTATCTATCTATCTATCGTTTTTCCTTCCCACTGTCACCATTATCCATTACAGGCTACCTTTATCTTCCTGTGGCATATTACTGACTACAGAGCATGTGCAGCAAAGAAAAAAGGGAGTTGTATTTCTTCAGAATGTACTAACATATGTTCGGAAATGTTACATTTCTCCAGAGATATTCTAAAATGTTGCCCATCCCTTGAGTTGTTGGGGTTTTCTCTGTTTTACTGTACGGTCTTACCTTGCAATATAAAGCACCATGAAACAAGTGCTGTTATCATTTATAAATTGCATTTCATTGAATTTTCGACGATATTTATAATTTATTAATCAATTGATTTTATTTGATTTTATTCTTCTCCCTTTAAGGCCACACTGAGCTGCTGAAAGCGAGACTCGTCGGTATTGTTGCATCCCTGGTCTCCTCCTCCTTTTCTCCCTTCCCCTCCCTTCTATCAATCCTCTTCTCGACACACGCACCCCGATTTCCGCATCGCCTCCTCCGGTACAATGACCAACGATAGCCCGGAGGAGGAGACCCGAGCTCCAGGCGGCGGCGGAGGTGCTTGTGGAAGAGGAATCGCTAGAAAACACCGAGCGGATGACAATGTGACGATCCTGACATCATCCATGGATTTACACAGAGCCAGCCGGAGCCGGGCCAGCAGCAGCAACAACGATGCCGCCCCGAGCATCACGTCCTCCGTGGATCTGAGCACTTCCTCCCTGGAGCTGAGCATCCAGACGAGGATCTTTAAGATCATTGTCATCGGGGACTCCAACGTGGGGAAGACCTGCCTCACCTTCCGCTTCACGGGGGGCAGCTTCCCCGATAAGACCGAGGCCACCATCGGCGTGGATTTCAGGGAGAAGGTGGTGGAGATCGAAGGGGAGACTATCAAGGTAAAAGGCAGCAGAGGAGCTGGATGCTGATGAGTGGTGTTCCCTCACTCCTACACCCCTCCTCCTCCTCTTGGCTTTGCTGATCAGCTGCCAGTGGATGACACAGGGGGGCTGTTTCTTTCATTTTATCCCCACACTCTCAAATAATGGGTAACATTTATAAAATCTCTGGAGAAATGTAACATTTCCAAACATATTGTTAGTACATTCAGAAGAAATACAATTCCCTTTTTTTTTTTTTGCTGCACATGCTCTGTAGTCAGTAATAGGCCACAGGAAGATAAAGGTAGCCTGTAATGAATTCTATTGTATGGCTCGGTAGGCTTTCTGTGGATTACTAATTTGAAACATAAACAGAAATGAATATATTTTTACAAATCTGACTATGAATACAACATTTCTTAAAATACTTTCAAAATTCTAAATGAAAAGCAAAACAAAACATCAAAATCTGACTGTGGTGCTGCAAAATCTTTAAGTATGCACCTTTAGCACGTGCAAGCCATTCATTGACATGTATAATATAAAGCAGGTCTACAAGGTTATTGCATCCAATTGTCATAAAACGTTAATAATTAACCTGTAAAATGGTAAAAAAAAAAATAAAAAAAAATAACCAATATATAATAATAGTCCCTTAGCTGGACTGTTACAATAGTCACAAAGTAAAGACAGCAGCATTATAAATGTAGGCCATATTGTCATGATACCCTGATTGTGAATTAAAATTTAATGACTTTGAAAATCATTTCTAGAGCAATGCGTACTGGCAGATATAACAAACCATCACCAATCCACAGTGTAAAAACAGGTTCATGCATCATGGTAAGTAACTGCTCAAAGATTTTAGCATGTATATGAAAGGTTAATAATTTGCTTACTCATTCATCTGGTTGGTCTGTAGGTTTGGGTTTCTTTAACTATGATTCCTGACTCTGATCTGTAATTTACACACCTGTGCTGGTCACTCAGAGTAGAGGCTGTGATGTCAGTGAAGCTAACCTTTGTGTGCACCCCTCCCTGCTTCCTCTCAGTGGATTATACTGTGTGCATACTCCAGGTTCCCCCAGTGCTGACTCACAAACACAGTTGCACAGTTGCATTACATGGCATTAGGTCATTGTATCTGAATCATCGAAATGTTCCCCAGAAACACCTGCCACAACGTACAGTCATTGTTGTGAGACTGCGAAAATATCTGCTTTCTTGTTGCTGCTTCCTACGCTGGTTAATACTGGTGGAGTACATGGAAATGGGACACTAGATTAAGATTAATCCTCATTGGTAATGAACTCCATTTGCATGAGCAGTTTAAGAGCAGACAGACTTTACTCCCCCTAAAGATGGATCTGTATTTCTTTAAAATACTTAAAGAGTGATCAAGAAAGGCACATCTTTTGTTTTGTTTTCACATTTATTTTTCTGTTCAGCTGGTAATCCCACTGATATTGACAAGCTCTATTTCAACAGAGACCTGGTCAAGATGGCAGCAGTTTCTAATTGGATAATTCAAATACAGGATGCTGCCAACATTTATCTTAAAGAAGATGCTCCAAAGACAATTTGCCTTTCTGTGAGCCCCCACGAGTTTGCCTTCAGCACCAGAGCCAAGATGTCAAGCTAAAATCCTGCATTTTTTGTAAAAGTAAACTCTTCCATTGTTGAGGCAAAAACTAGGCCACTCTGTAGCAGAAGGGGAAAATGTTGTCATACAAGTCAAAATTTCACTTGTACCTTTGATATAAGAGGAATAATAGATGACTAAAATTCACTCCAAAGCTAG
This sequence comes from Hemichromis elongatus, assembly GCA_015108515.1. Classification (NCBI taxonomy): domain Eukaryota; kingdom Metazoa; phylum Chordata; class Actinopteri; order Cichliformes; family Cichlidae; genus Hemichromis; species Hemichromis elongatus. Next base: position 19,447 of record VUQR01004197.1, read on the forward strand.
ATTAAGTACAGACGGATTCAACTGTGCAACTCTTAAAAAAAGCAGACTGATATGATTCTCATGTGGGCGTGCGATAACCTGAATAAATATGTTTCGTAGCTTTTGACAACACCGTGTTTAGATGGTACCCACTCACTCTCTCACTTATTTCAAATTGATGAAAATCATGCTACTTATGTATTCAGAGCCCCGTTTACTCTTCTTTTTAAACTGAGTGCATACATAATGCTTTATGTCTTATAATCACTTTCATAACGTCCATTTGTAATCAATTTAAATAGTATGCAATTTTCTCAACTTATCAAATCATAAGGGCCATGCGTTCGAAACACTGAGCTTTGATGTTATGGTTGGCACCGATGCAGCCTTCTGCCTCTAATGAGAAATAGCTGCGCTAGTCCTTTCAAATGGTAATAGCAGATAATTCTCTGGCCCTTTTTACACTGCAGGCCTGTGCTAAGTGTTGGGAGAAATGCCTACTGATATACAAAGTGCTACTGATCAGACAGAAAAAAACAAAACAGTTTTTGTGCATTAGTGAAAATAAATTCTATGGCCGTATATACACCGCTGTAGAGACACTCCAGGTGCATTACTTGAGTAGCAAGGCTAAATCTGAAATAAGTGATTATTAAAAATGATTTCATGAAGCAGTGTTATTGAACAGTGCTGGGGGTAAATACTATTCTTTTGCTGCCCTGTTGACTGGGGTAGTGAATAGCACTCCAAACATTTGATGGACTTGGCTAACTAGCTTGAATGCCTTATTTTAGTTGGAAACATAGACAGTATGTTAAAGAACACTTAATGACTTGATCAATTCTCTTTTGAAGCCTCAAATTTGGTATACTGGCTGCAGATATGTGGTATTTTTGAAATCTGCAATAACCATATTTTTCTGATATTTTAATTTTCAGCTAATGCTAGCATTCTAGCTAGTCTAGCATAGTTAAAAAGGTAAAAGATGCAACTTTTGGTCAGAGTTTAAAACAAATTATACTTACTGGAACAGAACAAAAAGCTGTTTTCTATAGAGGTCTATAGGTCTAGACATCTTTTTCCAGCCACATCTATCGTCATCTAGTGGCTTGTAGCCACTTCCACGTGGACTTCATTTTTCTGACCTAGAAATCTACATGATTTGTATTGTTTATGATTTCAGCTGAACAGTGAATAAGCCAAACAACTGTCACTCGATTAAATATGCCCCTAATTATGGATAATACATTTTTATATTCACATTTATAGTGGGTGAAGTCCTTTAACATATATACAGTCATTATGGGAAAGTAATTGAACCAGAGGGAGTAAAACCATATTCTGTACTTAATTATGTAGTTACACTTATTTCTGCTGTTAAGCTGGACATTTAAATATGTGAGTCTAGTATTGACACACTTTTGGAGCCAGCCTGAAGTGTTTGTTTTGATGAAATGCACTTACTGGACTTTTTGAGTTTTGTTTTTCAAAGCCAAGAGGTCAACATTTGTTTCTAACCCACAAGTGAGAATTAATTTTAATTGATTTGAATGATTGGTCGCCTCTGTAAATTGTATATAAACCAAAGTTGTCTGTCTCTACAGGTGCAGGTATGGGACACAGCAGGCCAGGAACGCTTTCGTAAATCCATGGTGGAGCACTACTACCGTAATGTCCATGCTGTGGTCTTTGTATATGATGTTACCAAGATGGCTTCCTTCCGCAACCTACAGACTTGGATAGAGGTTGGCATTACGTTGTAAAAATCACTTCTCAGTGAACAATACAAGAGGCTGCCTTACAACCACTACGTAATGATCCCCCTTGGGTACCATAAGGACTGTGAGCATTTTTCCAGTGTTCCCTCCTTCCCAAAGACTATTTATTAGTCACAGTTTGACACTGTGTTGTTTCCATCACCAGATGTGGTTTGGTACTGTCAGAGTGTTGTTTGGAGTTTGCGAACCTAAAATGCAGACACAGGAGGCGGAAGAAGCCAAATAAACATGCCTTTGCCAGCCATCCACCAACTCTAAAAAGGGAAGAAGGAAAAAAAACAAATTGGAAAAGTCAAATCATATACAGTCAAATTCTCTACACAGCAGTTCTATTTCTCTGAGTCTCTGAGTCCTATCTATTAATAGAAATCAAGACTTGAACTGAGACACAAGTTTTAAAACTGAAATGCAACTGAAGTCATCTCAAAGTAAATACAAGAATCAAACCTCAGTAAAAGCATCACTAGAGATGGGCATCCAATCAACATAGCATTTTTTGGATGAATATTGAGACCAGTATTTGGTGATTACAAAAGCCAATATTCCAATATGTCGGCCAATATCTATCTATCTATCTATCTATCTATCTATCTATCTATCTATCTATCTATCTATCTATCTATCTATCTATCTATCTATCTATCTATCTATCTATCATCTAATATTGGTCAACAGTATCAGTCAGTTAATAAACCAGGGGGTACTTTCAATGCTAACCCTCTGACAAGTGTACACCTGCTGTTGCTGTACAAACTGACAAAAATCATTTCAATGTGTTAGAGCAAACTGACACGACTATAATAATTTTAATTATTTACACTACTGACAACGTGGCACCTACTACTCCAGAACGAGGACAGTAAAACATACCTCCTGTTTAAGCTCATTTTGACTAGTTGTAGCATTTGCAGCTGGTTAAAGATTAATGTGTCATTAGCATGGTGGCGATACAAGTGTAAAATTCACACAAGTACAGTAATTTTGTGGGATGTTGTAAAGACAAAGACAGTTCTAAGTGACAATACAAACTCTGTTTAGCTCTGTGTCACTGGCACAGCTTCCTGGGTCTCTTCAGTGAAAGTCATGGTTAATGTGCAATTTTCATGCCAAAGCAGTTTGTTAGATTGTCTGTAAAATTAATTGTAAATTATATATGATGTTATATCTTTATATCTTATTGAAAATATAATATATTCATTATATTTAATGTAATATATAAGGGTTTTTAATTACATGTGATTATTTATGTATTATTCTACAGTGTCATTTCTTTACACTGACTGGTGGAAAGGGTGATGTCGCACGCATCCTGGCACCAGTTTGATGACACAAATGGGACGTATTTAAATGTGAAAAACTCATTTTAATTCCGGCCAAGAGACTTCTGCATGGTTTTACAGACACACAGGCAAAGTTTATAAAGCGATATCCTTTTCCCCTTTCCAGGAGTGCAATGGTCATCGGGTGTCTGCATCAGTACCTCGAGTCCTGGTGGGGAATAAGTGCGACCTTGTGGACCAAATACAGGTTTGTGTGTACCACAGCAGCATGATTTATAGGGTTTATTCATCATCCGCTTAACAACCGATCACTCGTGCTTTCCCAGGTGCCCTCCAACATGGCGCTGAAGTTCGCCGACGCCCACAACATGCTGCTATTCGAGACGTCAGCAAAGGACCCAAGAGAAAGCCAGAACGTCAACTCGATCTTTATGTCCTTGGCCTGCCGTCTGAAGGCTCAGAAGTCCCTGCTCTACAGAGACGTGGAGAGAGAGGACGGGAGAGTGCGACTCACACAAGAGACTGAGACAAAGAGTAATTGTCCTTGTTGAGGAAAAGGAGGAGTGGGAGGCAAAATGGAAGGGATGAGAAAAGAGTATCTCTACAATTGAAGAAGGAGGAGGAAAAGGGATGATGGGCGGAAGACAAGAGTCCTAAATTTGTAGTTTAGGAGAAGGATGGGGTGGTGGGGGTGTTGAAGCTGACACTACAAGCAGTGTGTTTTGAAGAAGAGGTGGACGGGTAGAGGGGCTTAAAGCTTGTGCAAAGAACTGAAAAATCAACAACATCCTTGTTTCCTGAAAGAAGGAAACGGCACCGGGGAGTGATGCATCTGTAAACAATTCAGAAATTAGATGAAGCTGCCTTTTCAACTACAGCATAGTTTAGAAATTCTTCCACTTATTTGCACATATAAACACAATCTGAGTAAAATCTAGTTTCTTATGACATCACCAACACAGAGTCTCCACGCAAAGCTTACCCCAAACCAGCCGTAGCTCGGTGTTTTCCAAGGCCATTATTAACCGCGGCATATTTGAGCTTTTTTATGTTTGTTTGTTTTGGGTTTTTTTACTGTCAGAGCTTGATTTTATTCGCATTTCACCTTTGTTGTGATTGCCCTATTTTTACTACCTTAAAAACTAACCAGCCGGCTCTAAATTAGTTTTAATGACCCGCTGAGGCAAAAACAGCAAATATGTTTTAAGGATTTGAAAAAGCATTCAACAGAATCTTTTTTTTGTGAGAAATATTAGACTTTTATTGTCCCCCCCCCTCCTTCCATTTATGATGCCTGATATCCACCTGCCACAAGCCTTCAAATGAAGGCCTTAAAATCATTGTGAGATATAAATGAATGGAAACGATGACAGATTGCGGGATCTACAGAGGAAGACCTTGACAGGAAGGTTTTCTGCAAACGGGCCATTTATAGGTTGCCGGAGAGCATGTCAGCTATTGATTTAGAAGCTGTTAGATCGTCTTACCCTTATGCAGGTGAAAAGCACTCTCCTAAAATGGAGAGGCAAGGCTCTTCTTTCTCATCCCCTCCTCGTGTAAATGTATCTTCCTCATGTTTTCCCAGTGGCCTAAACCAGATTTGTCCATTGGATGCAAATTCAGAAACATCAAGTCTTTAAAATAGCTGTCCAACTCTCTCCTATTATACAGCATCAGTGCTCTAATAGGTATTTTTTAAGCTAGAGGCCTTCTAGCTGCCTTAGATGAAGCATCACTGCCTCCAGTCTCTGAAAATGCAGGAGAGAAAACTGTGAAACCTGTGTAGGTAATAGAGAGGCCTTTGTGCTGCTGAACCCTTAATCCCGGATTATTCGATTCACTGGTGAAACTGGCAGCACGAGACACTGTAGAAAGCCATATTTAATATTTACTGCACACAGAGAGGCAGCTTGCTTTGCACTGAGGAAGCTCCCATGTAGGCTGTGGGAGAAGGAACACACTGTACATAAATCAGTGTTTAAGCAATGAAGCCTCAGTGTCATAAGAAACCATCCAACATCCTGACTGTGATGTATGTCAGTTTGATATAGTAGCACACTTAGCATATTTTACCACTGTAGCCTACTCTTGTGTGTCTATTAATATATCTGGATGCCATATGTAGAAAAATCAGATCAGCGAGCATTTAAGAGCAGCGTTCCCTCCAAGCTGACAGTCTGATGTCCTAATTAAATTATTCACAGACTGAATTCAAACACTGTGCAAATCCAGAGAGCTTCTGCCTGAGGTGTGCCATGTTTGGTGATCTTTCATTGTTTTTAATATAGGTTTACAGTACTGTGCAAAAGTCTTCAGCCACAAACAGTTATAAAATAGTCATAGACATGTTATAGCTATAAAATGTCTATGACTATTTTATTGCTATAAAATGGTATTTTTGGTATTTTTCTGCCAAAAAGGTGATTCTTAAAGTGCTATTAGCTAAAAACTTGGTGTATTTTTGGCAGTGTGCACTCTGTCCTTAAAGAAAAACGAGGCAAATGGAAGAATGTAGGACAGAAGAAGCAGCAGGCCTAAAAAGCTGTCTACAGCAGATATCTGAAAGTCATTTCCTTAAGAAATGGGAAAATCAACCAAAGTGTTGTTGTCAGTTGACTCTTTGCCATCAGAAATGGTTTCAGTGAAAGGGCAGCTGTCAAGAAGCCATTCCTAAAGAAAGGAAACTGAAAGGGGGAGGTATGCCAAATTACACAAAAGCTGGGTTAAAAATCATAGAGCCAGGTCTTATGGACTGATAAATCCAAATTTAAAATTTTTGGTGTAACTCACTGTCAGTAGGCACAGTGGAGACCAGAAGAAATGGACCCACCATGCAACACCACCTGGAAAACTCTGCTTGGCAATTGACCATTTCATTTTTGAGCATGACAATGATCCAAAACACACTGTCAGTGCCATAAAATTAGAAGTTAGAATTGATTAGAAAAACACACAAGTCATGGATTGGCCACCCAAGAGCCCAGACTTCAACTTTCCTGAAGCATTGTGGGATCATCAGAGAACAGAACAAAAGGCAGCCAACATCCAAAAAAGAGCTCTGAAAGAAGCCTGGAGAACTATTCTTATCATTTTCCTACCAAAATATAAAGAACTGAGGGATGGCTCGAGACGTTTGCACAGTTCTAACAGCAGGATCAAACATTTGTCACAAGTGAATCAAATGACATTACTGTAAAGTATCAGGAAGAGCTCCAGTCATTCTCCTTATGTGGGATAATCTGTGACTTATTTGGTTTTGTTTGTTTATTTGTTTTTAATCTCCATAGATGGCATCCACAGGTACGCCTCAACCACAGCTGAGGAATGGTCTATACAAAAGCTGGAACTACATTAACTGGTCCATTTTCTACACCACTTATTACGTGGTATTGTATCCCAGGGCATAAAATGTAAAAGGAATTGTTCACCCTTTAAATTTTAATACATTAATATTAACAGCTTTGTCCATCAGTGGGTTATTGTAAGAATGCCAATTTAGTCAGTGTCAGACCAGTGAGATGACTGTACTAGACTAATGAGCAGAAAAACACATTGTGGGAAAAAGAAAATCGTGCCTGCGTTTTTGTTAGCAGATTTGAATAAACAGCAACTAACATGGCTTCAAATGATTAGAAAGGAAAATGAAGCTATAGTTATGTTGTTTTCACTGTCATCAACCAAACATATATGTCACTGTTAATCAAATTATTCAGCAGTTTATGTCATTTACTAGAAAATGTAACATCACTTAACAAACGTTCATTTTTAATCATTTAAAATTGCAATGTGCATTTTTTCCCAGGTGAAAGAGTTGCAAATGTATGCTCGCCTTCCCTTTTCTCTATATCTCCAGTGTGTTTTCTAATATATTTGTACTTTTTTGCAGTTTATTTGTGTCATTTTTAATAACCCATATTTGCTCTTAAAGGGTTGCCTTGGCATTTTGATATTTAGTCTAGTAATATTGTTTATCTGCAAAAATGTCTGTATGTGGAAAATAATAAATATCAAATACACGTTGAAGCATACATCATTCTAAGAACACACAAACATCGATGAACAACTAGAACAAACCAGAATTAATCAAATTAGTCAGTTTATCATCACAGTTCATTATTTGATTAACCGTTTTAAGCGAATTAGGTCCTTTTAGAAAGAAAAAAAAACATGCTTTTAGCATCTTTTAAAATCTTATGTATGTGAACTGTCTGAAACATTACAGTGAATGTTCCAAATGAATGTGGTCTTTCTTCACTTAAGAATTAAAGTAAAGTTGTTTCGGTCCTACAGAGTATCAGGATATTGGTTTTATACATTACGTACTTGCAGTGGAAGCTTAAATCAAAGCGCTCGGTAGCTTATTTGCTAGCTAGCCAGCTCATTATTAGCTAAACTCTCACTGATTTAAAGAATATTTTAACAATTTTTACTCCTTAAAAAATGATACAATATTTAGGATGTTTCTTGTTTTATACAACAATATAAACTGTTTTTTTTTTTTTTCAAAATCTAAAACAGCGTTTGTCTTTGGTAAGGATAAACCAATCTACAGCATCTTTGACTGACAGGCTCGTATCAGACCTGGTGACTCAAATCCATTTTTCTTCCATCTGTTCTTCTGTCATTCCACTTAGTGGGGAGGCTGAAGCCTATCCCAGTAGGGCAAGAGGAGGGGTACACCCTGGACACGGATAATCAGTTAACATAAAATTTAATTTCTCTAAACCCACTTGAGCTCAGTGTAACTTAACAAAAGTCAGCAGTCCTTGTTCGATGACTCTTCATACTGATGGGCGTTGCTGACAGGGATTCGAATGCACTATGCCCCATCTAATCAATACTAAAAAAATGTCAGACTAAAACCCAGAATACCGAATCACTCCTTTTGAACAGGCCTTAAGAGTTGTGTTAGGTCATTTTAAGGTTTTATAATTTTGTTAGATCCTGTAAATCTGCAGTGACTATTGTTTTTGCCTGTCAGTTAACACTGCTTTTGGACTGTGTGTGATTCTCCTCATAAACATATGTTTCATATGTAACGCTGTTATTGTTACAATGTCACAAAGAAACATGATAAAACTGCTGAAAAAGCTTCGACTGAATCTGAACCTTTTTTGTATTGTTGCCCTTGAGATGGTTGCTTTAAAAGACAGTGACCAGATATGCAAACACTCGCAGTCAGCTGCAACCTTTGGTTTGATGCATTCAGACCATGATGAAAAGGCAATAAGATGGATTCAGTCTCTTACTGGTTTGTGAAGGGGTCAAGTTGGCAATTACATGCAATGTTTTCGATAATAGGGTGACGAACTCTGATAGATCAATGAAAATTCACATTAGACATTAATTCACATTAATTACTTACATTCAGAGTCTAGCCAGACCTTCATTTTTGAGAGATAAATTCAAAAATTCATCCTCCAAAAGTGACATAGTTGCTGCAAGAGAGATGTTTAACTACAAAATGATAGAAGCGCTTGGCAACATAATTTGCATACAAATATAAGCAGAATACAGCTACCTTGCAACTAGATGAGCTGCATTGCAGACACTTTACACTCGTCGGTCCAAACTGACTCAGACTGACTGCAAAGTGCTGCCTGTCTGTTTCCATTGCAAGGAGGTTCTCGTCCTATTTCATTTTAGACTTTAGCTTATGTGCCCCTGCCAGCTGGTGGTGTTTTCAGTAAAATGACTTGTCTTGACTTTACACTTGTTCTCTGACTATAGTATTCAGTGTTTCCTTCACACACAGAACTCAGAATTTCACATCTGTTTATCGGTTCTCTTGCTTTCTGTCCTTTATCCTATTTCACCCTTCATGCGTGACCCTGTTTCTGCTGCACTCTTGTTCTATTTCTGTGTTAATCTCACTATAGATTATCCATTTAAGTCATTCTATGGTCATCTCATATGTCACTGTCAGCACTTCTTTTGAATCCCAAAAGTTTCCATTTCTGTCTTCATTTACCTCTGTAGTCTGTCTGCATCTTTCCCTTCTTTCTTTTCTCTCTTTTTCTCTCCCCTTAACATGGGGCCTGTTGCAGTTCCTTGTTTTTACCTACAAAGTATAATTCTCAAGAAGGTCATGTGTCCATAAATGGATTTAGCAGATGAGTTGTGCTGATTGTTGAGGGAATCAGAGGTTTATAGAGGTAAAACATGAGGTTTTAACTGATCCTTAATTTTGAATCTGCAGGCCTCTTGAGAAGGAGCATTAAAGTGTTTAAGTAGCTAAATCTATACAGTTATCCATGCCATGCCTTACTGTTAAATGTAACAAATGTCTTGAAGAATAAAAAGGCATGAGCCAAGACTTTAAAACATAAATATTATAGTTATGTTTGTGGTTTCCAGGCAAAACTCTTTTGGAGTGGATGATGTGGTTTGGCATGTCAGCTTTCAAGAGACAGTCCTTGGAAACAACCAGTAGTCATGAGTAAGTCTGAGTCTAAATATATATTTTATGTTACATTATATATTACTATAGAATATTTTCATATTATAGATTATTCATTAGATATAAGTGAAACATTTAATGAGAACACGTTGGTTGCTGTCCTAGGTTCTGAAATCTCTCATTTGAATGTAGATAGATAGATAGATAGATAGATAGATAGATAGATAGATAGATAGATAGATAGATAGATAGATAGATAAACAGCACATTCTTATGTGCTGTTTATTTCTATCTATCTATCTAAAGTTCATGGCAACGGATTCGAGTAGTTGGTTAAAGACAATCAGTATTATGTTTATGGACTGGTTGGTCATGCTGCTGGGATAATATATTTTTTCATTTGTTCATAGAGCTCAAATATGGTACACAACAGGATCATTTTTATATTGATATATTTCTTGCCATATCAAATGGGATTCCTATTTATTACCCGTGGAGAGCAGCAACAGGCTCGGATGAGAGTAAGCAGCCTCAGTTTTCAGTAGAGGAAGAAAGCGGAGACGTCACATGGAGAGATACAACAGCAGTAGCTGCTACACCACTAATCACACAACATTAACATAACTAGCTACTAAAAGCTAACCTGGCTAGCTAATTGCTTCGTCTTCTTCGTGCAGTCGGAATTGCAAATCTGCAAGAAACAAAATTCATAGACGGTGCAAAACGGAAAACAATATTACGGTCACACACAGCTACCGTGGCCTCTTCTTGCATTCAGTAGGAAGGGTATTTAGGCGAGCTAGCGTCTCTGCCTTGGCTAGCGTCAGGCTAGCCAGCTAGCTAGCTAGCTACTAACATCGCTATCGGTAGTTAGCTAGCTAGCGAGCTGTAGTAACTTACGTCATGGAGGAACTAGTCGTGGAAGTAAGAGGGACAAGTGGGGCTTTTTATAAGGTAAGTTGTTGACTTTTGTTAAGTTTTGTGACCACGGTTCACACACTATGTACCAAGTAAGCCTAACTAACGTGAATTTGTGTCACGGGGCTAGCCCAGTGTTATATGTGGGCCTCGGTGCTTCTGCTCAACGTCTACCGGGACCTGGAACCTGTAAACAAAGCTAAAGCTGCGGTGGGGCTCAAACATAAGTGGTACTGCATAAATTGGTGAACTATTTGTGGAAATGATGCTTAACCAGGGTAGCCGTTTTAGCGGTATTGGTAACGCTGATGAGACTGCTATACGATGATACCCCTAAAGTGATGTGTAAGGATTGGTTGCAGACTCACAAACATCACAATCAATCATGGGTTGGCTGTTTGTTTGTGTTTTTTGTCTTTTTTTGGGGGGGGGTTGAATCGAAGTAAGCTAATTTAGAGCAGCACAAAGGGGTGATGGTTGGTTAACCTTTATTGTGCACTGCCCGTAGCTGCCAGGTGTTTCCTTGTTTTCCTAAGACTGCAGAGATTTGGGGGTCAGTCAACAAGTAGATTGTAAATACGATCCCCTGACCTGCGCCTGTCACTCGGGTGGGTTGGGGGAGATAACGTAAGCAGTACAATGGGATAACACGCTAATTAGCAACAATGTCTTAAATTTGAATATTGTTTAATTTAAGGACGCAAGAATAGAATTAATTTTGGTGAAGGATCAAAATAAAATTATACATTTATTATTTTTTGCTTCACAGCTGTGAGGTTTGTTGTGAGATAAATATAGCATGACATATATCTCAAGTTCTGACAGATGTCTTTTTAAAACTAATAGTTTTGTTGTGGCCACATGAATGCCAGGTGCATGAATGCTGTGAGTATGCTGTATAATCAATCTAATTAGTAATTGAAATTAATCTTGATTCAGGCCACAGACCCTCATTAAACTCAGCGATTGCCGTATAAACTGTAGTATTCTATGCAATACTTGTATGGTTTAAATTTATAAACAAATGGCTTATCCTCAAACATATCCTAAATCAAGAGGCTTTTCCTTTGATTTTAGGAAAGTTGAAGTTGGCACTGTCAGTTGTACTTTGGCTTTTATCTAGGTGTGGCACTAGACAAAGCCCATTCTTTTAGATAGTTGTAATCATATTGATTGCAAGTACATAATGTATGAATGAGTGGGTGTGTCCAAACTTTTGACTGGTGCTGTAGCTTGAATGGTAAGTTTTACTGTCAAATTGCAATGAGAAAAGTTAGGCTAATTTTTTGTTAGATAGTATTCTGGTTTTGAAAATTCAGTCCCACTAGGTAATTTTAAGAGTACATTGAGCACTGGCATATGTCTTTCTGTTTATCAGAAATAGCCCAGTGTGTTCACAGAGGTTTATTCACAGTGCTTAAAACACTCAACTTTAGGCAGTATGTTCTTCTCTTCGCCCAGTATGATGTCACTGAGAGCAAATATCCCTAATATTATCATCTTAGGCATACAGTTCTGACTGAAACCCCACCCCACCCACCTGCTGTTTGCCAGGGGTTGGCTGGCAGAAAGTTGGTTTAACAGGAGCAGAGTCAAAACGTTTTTAAGATGAATTGAGCTGCACCAATGATGCCCAGCAAGACATAAATATGGATTATTTTCAATTGGGAATCATGCAAAGCTTGTGTAGTAGACCGAGTAAAAGGAAAAAAGAGAGCATGTAGTGTAATAGATCCATTTTAAAGGAGGTTCTTTTTTTTTTCTTTTTTTTTTTTTAACAGAGCAGTTAACTTTGCTAGATGCATGCA
>VUQR01004199.1:4213-36039 GCA_015108515.1 Hemichromis elongatus
CATAAAAAAAAAAAAAAAAAAAGGGTCGAAATAACATTCAACTGCTGTTTGAACAAGGCAAAAAAAAAAACAACAACAAAAAAACCCCAACGTATTTAAAACGTTTGTTTTTAGCATTTTGATAAAAGAGTTATATTTATATTTGCCTTTTATGTTAAATGCAATAGGCCTACTACAATTAAACTGACTGGACATGCAATAACATTGCTAATATTTGGTTGGAATATTTTGATGGCACAGGTATTTCATGGCATTCAATTTCAGCATAGTCCGGGGACATATTTTGAAACAGGCCTTCACAAATGAAAATGCAAAATGTGTCCAGCTGACCTTGTATAGTTACATCTTTGTTGACATTTACAAGACAACATCCGATTTTACTTAAATTTAGGTAGCATTCACTGTCTAATTTCACATCTGCAAGCTTTTTGTGTTTGTTATTGCAAATGCCTGGAAAACCAGAGAAGTCTAAATAATTATGATCAGCAGGGCTTGAAATTAACACCAGCTAACTCACTCAGAGTAGTTAATATTTGACTGCAGCAGACACAGTTTTACCTCAGGGCTTGTTAGCTTCCTACTCTATTTCCAAATAAACACAACTTTTCTCAGTTCATTCTCAGATTGGTATGATTTTATATGGTCCTTCCCAATCTACAATTTCTGTTAAAAAAGGATACATGTTTGTACAGCTGTCATTTCAGGGCACATGTGTTTTTACAACTGCTCCTAGCCCCCTCTCCTCACTGCAGGGGTGAATCAGTCTGAACACACAGTGGGCAAGCAGTTGCATGCAGCAGGCTCACACTACAAATACAGTCATTGTTTGTTAGTTTTTCTTTTGTTGCTCTTGTTTCAGTGAACACTGATGAAAATGCACTGATGATCATTATCCAATCTAATTATCTAATCTAATCTATCTAATTTTCTGTACATAGAGAAAATTTTAGACTACCATCTGACCCTGATTTCTAATAAGCATCCATACAAGAGACATGTCTGTCCAATCAAAGTGTTTACTACTGTACATCTATTGTAGAGATACTTTTAGTCTTCAGCACGTGGTGGCATCATTAGCACTGGTTATCTTTCATCATGTTTACTCATCTATACTTTGGCTAAATATGCTAATTAGGACACCCTGTATTACATTCAGATTATTTCCACCATCCTTACAATGGCTAATGTATATTCATGAAATGCACTGTGTTTGTGTTTTGGTCTTTTCAGTTTAATTTATTTGTATTTTGCAACATATGTCTCTCTAGAGGAAGAGAAAGTAAGTTATTCTCTGACAGTCTGTCTGAGCACACGGTTTATTTATTCCTTATGAAATTCACTTGTCAACCTCGCACATGTGTCGTTTACTGTCATTGCACTGACTATCACAATAAATGTATACATTTATTTTGAAAAAGCATAAATTAATGCAAAACATTGTCAGGAGCCAAAAATATTTGTACGTAAATGTGCACGTTTAAAGTGGACGCTGACCTTGATGGCATTGGTGGAAATCTGGATCTCGTGCAGCTTCCTCATTGTACCGTCACGGTCAATAAAGTAAGACGAAGCCAACTGATGAAGGGCTTCCACATTCTGAGTAGCGTTGGCAAGCTTTCTGTCCAGCTTGTTTTTGGCCAGGTACATTGTCAGTGCCTCCTCCCCTGCAAGTGGCAAAAAGAAATGGAATTATATAAGCATGTTTTTATTTTAAGTGCTGAAAAAAATAAGAAACTTTTTAGGGCAATGAAGACATTATTTTTTAATTAAAAGCGTACTACAAAAGCGAAGCATTAGCTGCAGATATATTGAATGTGAAAGTTGTCATATTCGGTCTTATCTTGGTTGCCAGTGGAGCTCTGGATATAACAGAGAAGTCAGAGATGAATACCAATGCTAGGAGCTTTAGCTTGAGAAACCAGATGCCTTAGGTTTCCCAGAACAGTCACATATTTGCTGCTTCATCCCCAGCTGGCACCATCCCCGGAAAATGCCCTTAGATTTATCCCTGTTGGGATGGCATTATTTCCACAAGAGGTGTAGTGATATAGAATTTTTACCACAATACCACAGGAATTTCATCCTGTGGTGTGGTGGTAAATATATCACATCCGAATTTTTCTCAAAAAAGAACCCAGGAAGGGAAAAAGATATGGGGTGATCAAACACACAAATAATTGACTATTAGCGTTAAAGGATGTAAATATTTAAAAGAAAAATCCAAAAAGGGTAAAAGTAAATAGTGGAACCGGTTTAGCTACCTCAAGAAGACTGCACATATTCCCAGAGCCCCCATTATATATTTTTTTCATTTTCTAGATTACAAAAATACCGTGTTCAGTTTAATCACATTACTGATCCCATGCTGAGATTATTATTTAAAAGCTATTATTATCAAAGATGACAAAGTAAGTCAGTCTTTACACATCAGAAAACACTTGAAAAAGAGAAGTCGGTCTGTCAACTCACTGAACTCAACCTGATCTTTTAGAAAGAGTCTGTAAGGTCAAAAACATGAACGTCTAGATCAGCAAAGGGCCTAAATATTTACAGAGTGCCAGACAACCGTTTCAGTTTGCATGTCTTGTGCTTGTTTGTTGACTCACTAAAAAGAGCTGAGCTGCTCAATCAGTACACATCATATTTCTCAGTCTTTCATTCCCACAAGGAGAAACAGATTCATAAAAAGCAAACAAGCAAATATCAGTTCACTTCTGCAAGCTCACACAGTCTATCCTTCGAAGATTACTGTTTAAATGGCAAACCATATGCTTGGAACTATTTCAAGAGCGTGTCACATATGTTCAGGTTTACAGTGCTGTGAATGGTTATTTGGCCCCAAGCGATGCATTGGAATTGGTCATTTAACTTGTGGTGACCGTGACTAGGGGTGGGTAGCAGTCAGGGCCAATGTCTCATGCCTGGTTAGAGTACAAACACTGAGGGGACGAGGGCCGATTCTCTGATGCTGCAACGCTCTCTCTCCCTCAGGGGTTAGCAAAGTTACTTACACACACTCGACTTACACCACTGCACAAGAATAATAGTCCTACATTAAGCCCTTGATCTGCCATTTTTTATCACTATTTCAACTTAGTGTGGCATAAAGGTCTTCTATACATAAATATTTTGTGGTTATTGCTAGCTGGCCAGGGAAAATCATTACCTCTCCGGCTTTAAAAAAGTCATTTGTGTGCACCTTTTCTATAAGTAATACATTGTGTTACATTATCACAGGGCACCTCGCTGGCACTGTGCCAGAAATAATCAGCCTGTGTAGGGTTTATGTGTTTACAGCTGAGAGGTATTTTAAATTGTTCCACCTCAAATCAGTGCGTTTCCGTACGTGTGTGCGAGCATGCTTTCTAAATATCTTTTCCTTTTTTTTTTTCACTTTCCTTGTGCGGGCATGAATGTAGAGGTCATGGAGGATATGTGACTGCCAAGTGTAATGCAATGGTAGGGAGTGCTCGATTTTATGCCAGTGGTACATGTGTGGGAAACCTTTGCAAAGAACCTAAGCGAGTGTTTTCAAGTGACTTCATAACCCAGTCACAGATTCACAGGACACACACATACGCACGTATAGAAATGGTCTCAAACGTACCCTGCATTTGTTATTTGGTGTTGCTGTCTTCAGTTACTTTGTTAATCTTCTTGTTACAGAAAATTACATCTGTTTGTTTCTACTTAGTACTTGTTCCTACTTGAATAATCTTGTAATTAAAATAGGTTAACAGGAATAAAATGTATACGTAACACTCACAACCAATTTCCTTCCCTTGTCTTCGGAGGCATAACACTATTGCCGGTTACACCATTGCTTCTGGTTTATGCAAGATATATTCTGGTATAATAGAGTAAAAGATATTGTTGTTGACAGAAGCTTTGACAAGTTTCACTGAGCAGTTTTACTCTACAACCAGAGGCACAGCCATAGTTCTGCATACAAACTTTAGCCTTGGGCAACCACAAGTCATTTCAATAAACTATTTCTTTTTTTTCATGGCTGAAGATATGAGACACTGAATAAGTCTCATTCAGTCAGTCTGTGTATTCACAATAGTGTTGGTGGGCAAAGGAGTCTCCTCAGCTAACATGCAGTGATTAGTCCAACAGCTCTAACAGAGCATAAAGTAAAATGCACTCTTTCTCAGTTAACTATAAATGCATTTTTTAAAAATGCACCGTGGTTCTTGTTTTTAATGTAGATTGCGGTGGCAAAAGCTAGCTAGGCAGAAATGAATGCCGTCAATTAAAGCGACAGTGTTTGCTGTTTTGCAAAATGTTTGAGCAGAACGTGTATTTTTCTTAATCCCTCCGCACAGATATATGTAGGACAATGAACTCTCCAAAGTAGCTATAGTTGTCTGCTGAATTTAATTGGATGTGTCTCCTTTTAAGCTTTTTCTCTATTCCCTGACTCAACTTAGATGCTCTGTAGTTGGCTGTACACACACCCATGGAAGTCACAGCGAAAGAGCAGCGAAAGAGCAGTTCTCTCACTTAAAGTGGAAAAATGATTTCAAGCATGTGAAGGATAGAAAATGACAGATGTGCTAAAATATATTCCTTACAGCTTTAGCAAAATGCAAATCTGTCCTTCACATTCCCTAAAAGCAATACCTTCCTCTAGCATTTATATACAGCCTTACTTTTGCAGACGTCTTCACTACTGACACTCCGAAAGGTTGAATTTTCCTGTCAGCAAATGTGCTTCACTTACACTATTGTTCTCAGGCAAAACGCCTGAGGTGTTAAATATTTGTGCCAACTGTTTTATGTACGTATTGTTTACTTAATTTATTATTTATTTATTTCATCTTCAAATTAAATTAAAAAATAAACAGAGGTATATTTTCATTTTAACAGCTTCAAGTCTTTTAACCACGGGCTAAAGTCAGATCATATGCTATACTTCAAAATACACATCACTTGATAAAGAAGTCAAACAAACGAACAAAATAAAAAACACGTGCCACAATCTAAGATCTAATTAAAACAGTCAAAATGTTCAGACGGCAAATGTTTTCCCTTGACGCTGTCAGTCAGTGATCAGAGAAAGATATCAATATTTTTGTCTCATGCTTCTTCGAATACAGCTAACCCTGACATTGCTACAGCACCATACTTGCAGGCAATTAGCAACACAAAAAGCTAGTTCATAAGGATTCATTAGCATCGCATTGATCCTACCTGTTTTATTATATGAACCTCTTTAACTACAACAAATATAAATGACAAACCACCCAACTGAATTCATTTTGCCTTTAATTAAAAAAGTAAAAACAAAAGTGAGAAGAGGCTATAACTATATACTCCTTTTTATTAGTTTTTGTGAGTTCAAAGACAAAGAAAGAAAGAAGGAAAGAAGTAACGACTCATGCTAGGTGACATAACAATGGTAATTCATTCTAACAGTTTCTTTTAGTTTCCGGGTGGGGTGGAGAGGCTCTAATGGCGCTCTTCACACTTGAACACTCAACTTTAAGTTGCCTGGGAGAAGGAGAATTCATTTATTTCCTCTCAAGTGTATAATGACTCATGAGACCACAAAGTGTAGGTGGCTAAAGAGAGAATTAGCCTCCTCTTCTTACTTCATTTCTAGTATTGAATGCACATTTCTTGGTTCATATAACTGTGTTCTTTAATGGGCAATCCCAAGCTTGACTTAAGAGTGTGCTGACCCAAAACTTCAAACAAGGGCCGGAAGGTTAAAGAAAACATGGTGATAACTCAGGGGGCAAAGTAGATGAGCTAGGCGATATCTGAAAAAAATATAGAGGAAACATATAAGGTGATGCAATTCAATAACCTTAAGGAGGATGCTGTGGGTGAAAATGATACTGTGGTTATTTTCAACTGTTTTAGCCATCTGATGAACCTGGTGTATTAGGATTCTTCCTAATTTTATTTCACCCCCATATGATGCTTCAGCTCAATATTGTATTTCCAATTTCCCAAAAAAAAGGTGTTGCAGGATGAATCACCTTACAGGGTAGGTTATACAATATCCCAGTTCTAAACCTTCACATCTAATATTCATCTGCACAGTGGAGCTAAATAATTAAAGCCTAAGCCGACTTTGCATTTAAAAGTAAAGAAATTTGCTACCAGATTTCTTTTTCTCTCCTTAATGCTTAAGCATCTGTTCCACTTGAAGATATCACTTCTGATATACAAATATAGTTTACATAATTAAAACTTAAATTAAATGACACCTCTATGAATAATTTATACCAGAGTACATAAACCCACATTTCCTAAGCTTTGGCAAGTCTGGAGCAACATGACCCAAGCCTGTTGAACAGCATCATCATAATGACAAAAGAATAATAAAGATTTTTCAGAGGTATTCGATCATGACATTACGAAGCTACATTACAACCCCCAATCTACACAAGTGAAGAAACTACTTGGCAATGTTTCATGCATGCAATTATATAATCTAAGTATAACAGAGCAGATTATCTTACTAATTATATCTTTAAAATGCAGCTGGCAACGTAATCACAGTTAGCTGCCTCCATGCATCCCTCAAAGCTCAGAGCTTGTGATAAGATAAGAGATAGCATGGAGAAAGCTTTTATTGTTAGGCTAGGAGAGCACAGGTGCTTACCTTTTTTAGAGTGATTTACATTCAATATACTTTTGATGCTTTTTTTCTTTTTCATTGTAAATTAATTTTAATTATTTATTCAAGAATGTAGAACAGCGTTGATATAATTAATAGTAACTAACAGTAGCTATAGAATGAATCTTCTATGATATATGCAATCTACATGAAAAGTCCTATTTGATGATCTGTCATTCTTATAGATTAATCCCAGAAGCGCACACTGTGCCCCTTAAAGTAAAGGTTAAAGTTTGCAGATCATCTGTAGGTTTAATTGTAATTTTCTCACTACTTAAACGTTGCCCTATGTAAGGAATCTAATTATTTTCATGAAGTTCTTGTGTCATTTTGCTCTCCACTTAATACATGTTTCTGAAATTATTTCTAGATGAAAAATTAAGAGAACAGAGTGATGTTTCCATTCAGTTGATTGTTGGCAATTCTGTACAAGTTACTAACTATGGACAGCTGACAAATCAAGACACCTGGCAATTTCCTGCAATTTTCTCATTAATGTTTTGTCTTTAATGTACTCACATACTCTTTATATATAATCTTAACTCTTTCCCCCTTTGGATGCCTACTAGAGTAAACCTTGTTTCTGTTTTCTGAACTGAGCGGTTGCTGTCATATTTCAGACCTGCTTCTAGAAATTGACTTGGTGTACATCAAAAGTTAGTGAGAGTGATTTCTGCCTATACAGCTTTTTAGGGCTACCCTTGGAAAAACCTGCTGTGGTGCTCATCAAACCACATCTTTAATGATACATACTGAGGTGTCAGAACTCATCATAAAGGGCACGGGGGAGGTCGTCAAATGTCATGTTCATGGGAGAAAGAGTTCAAGGTTACATTTTCTCTGTAATGAAACAGCTACACTTTAATGGAAACACTTATGTTCTTGTTTGTTTGACTGAATCCACCCCACACCCTCATCGTATCTATGAATAAGTCTATTGATTGTTCAATAGTCACTTGAAAATCACAGCATTTTTGATTTGGTTGGAGAACATTTTCATGTCCGCTTTTTTCTGCTCTTTTGTGATGTAGCTGCAGCTGAGTTTTTCAAAACCCTGGAGAAAGAGTTGGCCTCAAGCTGCTTCACTGAGCTGATGTGACATTGTTGCAAGCTGGTAAATAAAAAATCCGGGACGATATTAAGTTGAATTGTCATAGTGGAATCATGCAGGGGCATCATAGTATTTATTTACAAGAAGGAATGAAACTTACCAAATACTTGATCTTTTTTGTTATACTGTATCATCAGATTTTTTTTTAATACATTACATATTCATGTCCAAAACTTCTAACAGACAAACAGATTTTCTTAAAAGAAATCCTCCCTTACATATAAATTCTTTCATTTACATGAACCTTTTAAGCAAGCCATGCGTAATAAGCTTTTTCAGCTGGTGTGGAAAAACAAGTAATATTGCTAATCAAGCATGGAAGTGAGTAAATGAAACATGTAAACCTTTCTTACCTCCCAGGGTGGCTGAGATGAGAATGTGAGTTCCATATTTCTTAATGATAGTGTCAATGAACTGCTGAGTAGTGGGCCTGCGTCCCAGCAGGCGTACACTGCGCTGGAACTCAGGCATGAGTGGCACAGGGTTCCGAATAAGATCCCTCCTTTCAATTGCCGTGTTCCTCACCTTCCAACGTGCAAACTCCCTGCAAAAGAACAGGAAAAAAATTCTCTCAACCTCAAACTTTATATTATACTACTAACATTAATAATTCCAATACAGCTACATTACTTATAGAAACTCTATCTGAAGAGCTAGTGCATGCTAGGGTCTTTAATGTAAATACAAGTGTATGACACAAAAAACATTTAAAAAAAAATGTCAAAAGGGAGGCCAATAATGAAGATACACTGTATTCTCTTGTGTTTATTCAGCCTGACACAACGATGCATAATCACTGTTGCTCAGTTTGTAATCTGACCAGCTTCCTGTGATGTTTCTCTGTAATGCAGTATGTTTTCCTGAAAACTGCTCAGGGTCATTTCCTCTTCATCATGCTCTGACTTAAATCTCAAGAAAGAAAATATAAAAATACACAGTGAACTATTACAAAAAAAAGCAACGCTGGCTTAACTACAACTCATTCTGCCCTTGATGTTTTCGTGTTTCACAGTGTAAAAAGATCACGGTGAAGGAGCGTGAATGTTTCTGAAGCTTGTTTCTGTATCCATCGAGACCCACATCAAGAAAAGATTTCACTGCAAATATTACAGATATCTCAGTTATAGAAATCCTGGTATATTTTTAACTGTAATTGATTGTTTATTGCAGTTTTAATCACAAACTGCCATTATCATCGTCCCTTCTTTCTGTAAATGCAAAATCATTTCAGCCTTTTATTGCATACATTTCTTTTACTTGTATGTATGTCTAGACATTTATTTAGGATTTAGGAAAAACACTTTTTTGATTACTGCAGTGTGTTCTAATCGGCAAATGCTGCAAATGTCCATATGGCTTTGAGAGATCACATCATTACATAGTTATGAACTTATTTTCTTTTCAGTGCATCTTTGAGAATCAGCAACTCTGCCGCAGATTTTGTTTATCATATAATTCATCTAAGATTATTTAAAAACCATGCGATCGTTTTCGCGATTGGTCTGACATCCAGCGTCTCTCTCTGGTGGTAGATGAAATACTTCTAATGAGGCCACATTTGGTCCCACCGCCTCCACCTGTTCCTAAACCCCAGAGGATTTCCAGCTTTCTCACTGGATCTGGGAGCGTAAGTCCCTATAGGGAAAACTAATGTCACGTCATTTGGTCATTACCAAATTTCATGAAAGCTTTAAAAAAACACTCTTGGCTCCAACATTTCATGAATGAAATTATAAAATATAAATAGCAGAAACTGTCCTTATAAAGTAAAGTATTATATCTGATCAAAGGAATCCAAGTTTTTGAAATATGCAGATATGGCAGCTGTATATAAAATAATGTCAAAATGTTGTTTTCTAGATTAAAATACAATAAAAATTAAAATACGATAGTATACAGCTTTGTTATCACATTTGAAAAACGCATTTTTGAGAGTTGCGTTAAAAAGTAAGTGCTATGAATAAAAATTACACCAGAACGCTTTATAATAGCCTAATCACAAGCTTTCCTCCTGAATTTGTGGGCCCACTCCATCAGATCGGTCACTTAGTTTGATTTTTCTGACATGTAGTCAACAATGTGTCTGGCTTGATGGAAGCAATTTTTACTACTCTATTCAGCCCTTATTAGCATTTAAAGTTCAATTTCTTTTCTGCCAGTGGACTGTTATGTAATTCATAATGTATCAGACATTTCACAGGTAATACCCCAACCAAAAAAAAAACAATCGATGTTCCTCACAAGGAACATTTTTTATACATTTTGAACACTTCAAACTAATTGAAAAGCATTGCTAACCATATATGTTTATGTATTGTCTTAAAGCCAGAAATTAAATAAATAGAGGTCTTTGCTGCTGATTTGCAGAAGTCTTTCTTATGAAAACTTTGCAATTCCTTTACGCAGCAAAGACACAAGCGCTCATCTGGCAGGACAGGACACACCACTCAAGCTAGGACATGCTGATTCAGCTTACACTCTTCTTCCATGACTTAGCTTTTTAAGGGGTACACGTTGCCGTTGTACCTCAAATCTAGAGCAAACATTTAAACTGAAATAACTGCAAGATTTTAGTTGTAGTTGTAGCAGCTGCAGTACCAAATTTTATCTCTCTCCACTGCCTGCCAGGCTCGCTCACTGTGTCTGTTATTTGTTTCTTTCTCTCTGTCATAGATTTCAGTTGATTGTCACAGAATGTGTCTCATAGTTCGGTCACTATCCACTTTTATATAAAACTTTGAGGCTGCCACACGTGCTTTGGCCTTTCTGCCCCAGATAAGACATGCCAGAAGATGGAGCCTACACTATGACATGATTCAGTGCTTTGTTTCACAGCTCCGAGCCTGGGTTTAATGACCTATCAAAGAAAGTTAAGAGGAGATAAATGGTATCATAGCTGCATAGAAGGAAGACAGGGATATATGTGATTATTGCTTTATGGTGTTTAAGTAACTCATTTGAGAGGTTGGCAATATTATGTCTGGCTATATGAAATACAGGATAAAAGATAACGGATACTATGGACATCCACAAATAAATGCTTAATTTTGTAATAACACTTAGAAATGGAAGTCTAATATTTTTGGTAAACGTGTTCATCGCTAACAAAGAACAATTCTGTGAAGAGTTTACTGATGTTACAAGAATGTTATATGCCTAAGTTTAAAAAAACATACATTGAGGCAAAGAAGCAAAGGAAACCCAAAAGCTGCACAAGCAGCATTGATTTGTTTGGGTTTCTTGCCTGAAATATTGATATGAGCAGTATGTTCTGTCTGTAATATAGTCTGTCCTTGTCAGAGCCAAGGTATAGAGATTGCATGTAGAAATGAAAGCCTTTATTCAGTGATCAACTAGATCAGTGGTCCCCAACCCCTGGGCCATGGACCAGTACTGGTCCGTGAGTTGTTTGGTACCGGGCCACGAAAGTTGAGGCTCAGGTGTGTTTATGGTTTTCAGGGTTTTTAATCGTTAACCTGGTTTCCCTGGGTCTTTTTTCGTGTTGTAGTTGTGCTTCTTATTTTGAAAGAAATGTTTCCTTGTTACCATAGCGACCAGAGAGCACTAAGGGGGAGAGAGGAGGATGTTACTCTCAGTGTTGTTGGCGCATTTCAGGAGGATGCTGCTAATGAAGTTATACAATTACACAGTGAATTTGCGTTTATTATTATATTTACAAAATATTACAGTTTTTGTCTTGGTCATATCATTTTATTTTGTTGTATTTATCCACAACTCCTCGAAGGCTGGTCCGTGAAAATATTGTGTGACATTAAACCGGTCCGTGGTGCAAAAAAGGTTGGGGATGGCTGAACTAGACGGGAAATACAATGTGCACCAGATTTACACATAAGTAGAGTAAAAATTTTACAGAATGAATGAATAAAAATTTGTTCCAAAAACAGTCGTAATTTATGTCAGTTCATTTGTATCCGTTTACTAAACGAAATAAAGGAGATCAATTAATTGAAGTTTGTTCAACTTGAAATATGTTCACATAAACTAATGGTAATTTCAAACCAATTCAAACCAATCAAGCAGTTAATTAAACTTTGAAAAATTTGTGCTATTTTACTGCCATTTTTCTGCAAAAGTTGACTTTTTTTTAGCTCTGACCTACAGAGGCAAGTTAATCCAATCAAAGTGTTTAACTGGAACACAGTTGATTTTATTGTGAAACAGTAAAAGGAAAGTGTAATGTAGTTTTATTTGTTTAAGAAGACATTTAAATGTTCTATAGTTTTTACAGAAATTTAACAAGCTTTTGTCCATCTGCAGAGAGAGAGAGATTGGTAAGATTGGGAAAAGTAGAAACAAATAGAATTGGATCTACTGAAATAAAAGAGGGAGAAGAAGTGATCCTTTTATTTCTCAGCTGACTACCAGCTTTACCAATGATGAAGATTGGCAAAACTATTTGGGGTTGTTACACACTTTTTTTTGCCTTGCAAGACTTATGGTGTTTCATGAAAATGTGCCTTTAGTTTTTTGTTTGTTTGTTTGTTTATATGTGCATTTTTTTCCTCAGCCTGTGTTGCTGTTTTCAAACCAAAGCTACCATAGCTCACCACCAAAATTGAGGCATGAGGCCTTTTTTGCATCAACCTGGTGCTTTGAGAAAGTAAAGCTGCCTTAATTGTTACAAATCATTGCGTGTTGTGTTCAAAACACTTTTTTATTTAAGATTTATTTGCAGTTCTTGTTGTATAGCATTTACATGTTATGAATGACTGTGGTATTACAATTATGATGCACCGTGAAAGCATAGTCGTGGAAAGTGAGAATATGGCATGTCATAACATGTTTCAGGCAGCATGTCGCCTGCTTCAATTAGAGTTGGGGGCTGTATTGACATCCACTGAATATTCCCTAAAGCTCTCGCAGGGGCAGGAAAAGACCATCATACAGTGTGTCACCACAGGCACTTAGCTGATTTTGATGCTGTAGCCTAGATTAAAAAACCTTGAGAGAGCATGACAGACATTCAAAGTAGAAGTGTGGAAGCAAAGAATAAAGAGAGACACATCTTTGTTGAAAATATGGAACTAATTGAGTGGGAAACTGGCAAGGCCCATACACAAAATGTTCTTGGGTGCCTCATAAATGACATGTAAAAAACAACAACAAAACGTAGCACTGTCAGTGTAACACAGAGCTTGTCATGCCTAGCTTCCTCTTTCCCTTTGCCCTCCTCCAATACTATAGATCAAAGCCTTTACAGTCAAATGCCAAACACATTCATCTATATTTACATCTTGACCTATGTCAGTGTGAGGTATAAATCACATTTACATCTGTTCTGCAATCTAAAACAAAGTCTGTGTCATTTTATCTTCGATTAAAGCAAACAATACTGACTGATCATGAAACAACATGAAATCAGGCACATACTGTTAAAGTGTTATCTACAACTATATTTGAATGATGTTGTTAGAAAGTGTAGCACTGTGGTCCTCGGCATTTGGCAAACATGATTTAAGCTGCAACAATAAAAAGAGGCCAGAATATTTTTTTTGTCTGGGGATACAGTCGCATCCAAGAGTTGTGTGGAGTTTAACAGGAACCCTGCCCACACAGACATGTAAAGCTTATTATATTCAGATTAATGTCATCAATTAAAATAAAATATAAATAATTCATAGGCAGCTGTGGCTGTTTACGTAGATGGGTATGTCAAATGGCTGCAATGCCCTCAGTTTCTTGACCCTACGGTTAAATAAATATGTGTTCTGTTTAACCCTTTTAATTTAAACCAGATCATAAGACACGGAAGAATGAAAAAAATGGAGATAATCGCCAATGCGGGTAGGCAATAACAGGGCAAATCTTAGAAGTCTGTTTGGAAACTGCACCTCTGTGTTTCAAAAAGGGACTGGATTAGTTTTTTGATGGCAAAAGTTGTTTGTGGCACCATATGGATTATTTTATTCCGCTAATGGGGAATTCCAGACGTTAGCATCCGCCACCGTTATATTGGGCTACTTTATACAATACAAAAATTTTTTTTTTCCAAAATGCAAGAGAAACATGCTACAGCTTTTGGTTTGTGTTTATAGATATCTCCAGCATTATGATGAAAATGGATTTTTAGGCCGTTTTGCCAAAATTGTGATGTTTTGTGTGTCGCTCTTATCGGTCTTAATGACTGGGAGAATGCAGGCCTACAACAACACAAAGGCAAACACTATTGTTTAGAGATTTATGTTACAACAGAAATGGATGGACGTTGCTAAAGAAAACTGCCAAAAGACGTTTTCACTCTGTTGTGGTCCTACTCAGAATAGAATGAGAATGCCATTTGCACACAAGAGCTCTGTAAACCTTTAATTTGCAGCTCCTTCCTCCAGTTTCTTTAATGAAACTCATTAAATAATATTGTAGAAGTTGCTTAAATTTTTTGTTCAAAACTAGTAAAGCCTGTTTTGTTTATCAGTGTCAGCTAAAGTTTGTTTTCTTGAACTTGCTCTGTATTTTGAGTGTACTGTGGTGTTCCTTTTGTCGCTAAGTTCATCATCTATGAAGAACATATCCTGGGATTTGAAGTCCTGCTCTACTGTTTTATCCAACTCAGTTTCACGTTTACATGTGGAACCATGGTCCATAATTACCACATCATGCAAATCACCTGGTAGTTGTATAGCATCTGACATGCCTATAGTCATCTATGTCCAGCTGTCTTACATTCACATACGGATTGCTGAGCTGACTGAACTGGCAGATTTTCAGGTTCCTCATGTTATCATGATCATTGGTTTACCTTCACAAACAGCAACAGGCAGTGTACTGTTTGCAGCACATCAACTAATATTTTCTGTCTTTCATGTTTCTCAAAGTGATTTTCAATGATTTTCCCCCCTAAGGGTGTTTAGAGTTTTTGTAGACAATTTTAGGCCCAGCGCTGGTTTAGTTGCTGCCTGTCGTGAGCAGCATTTGAGCTCTTTTAGTGGACCAAATGCATCAGATGTTTTGGGAGAGAAGTGTCGAGAACATAACTGCAGGTCTTTTGGAAGTTGTCTTTGTCTACAAGCACTTTCCCACTCTTTTCTCCTCTCCTTTTCAACAGTGAAGCTGTTAAGACTAATATGACTTTTATTTTTAACTTTCAACCAGAAATGACGACCAAACTGGATGTTTTTTTTTTCTTTTCCTCTTTTCTTTTTGATGCTTTGTGTTCTCTGGGCTTTAAGAAATAGCAGTTTAATAACGTCAGCTCTGGAGTGCAACCGGCTTAATAAGGAGATTTTTAGCACATTAAGTCACACCGGTTAGTACCTGATCAGAAAACTGTAATTAAATTAGTGTTTAGGATGTTAAAAAACTGAAATTTTACAGTAAAACACATTTAATAGCACCGTTAATGTGTTTGGTTGTGGTTAATGTATATTGTTGCTTGAAATATAAGGTAACATTTTTTTTACTTAAAAATGTGTTAACAGATTTTACACTATTGCATTTTTAGATACTTACAGCCACTGAACTAAGGCTTTATTTCAAACCTTGTAAAAGATGAAAAAAAATTGCACTGAATTTAATCTCAAAGTACAGGTTTGGGAATACCTCGAATGTCTTTCATCAGTACTTTCAGAAGAATACATTGCTGAGATAATCCCTCAAATATGACACAGATGAGAGAGCAAGGAGAATCAGTGTCCTGTACATCCATACAGCATTTACAGTGGTGAAGCTTATAATGATGATTTTTCAACAGAGTATGTCAGAGAGGTGATGATTCAACCCTGTTGTAATTTCTGTAGCTGCTTTTTGAGGTTATTGTACTGAATTACATCATAAATTAGCAGTAGCTCTATTTGTAGTAAGTCTTTCTATCAAAGACACGTGTCATTTAGTACACATCTAGTTTGTTTTGAAAATGTAATATTTAGAGTGCTTTGATGCTGCAATTAAACAGCAATAATCACTGGATGAAAGGTATTTCAATCTGAATCTGTCTGCCGATATTTTTACACAGTACAATGTCGATGACAGAACTCAGCGTTTGTTTGAATGATGAGACATTTGATATCTTCTTTTGTAATTATTCAAATATGCTCAATAATAGACCAAATATTCTGTTGAGTTCGGAATATTTAGAAATCAGTCACACGTGTCTACATAAACAAAAGAAAATCTTTATTTTTGCAAAAATGTTCTAAATATTGTTAAATTACACTTAACGGCCACTTTTTATTTATACTTTGCTAATACCAGGTTGGACCTCCTCTTGGCTCCAGATATGCCTAAATTTGTCTCGTACACTGAACAACGTGCTGGAAAGCATCACACGGTTGCTGCACAGTCATAATGCAAATCTCTTATTGCACCGCAACACAAATGTGCTCTATCAGATTGAGTTCTCGTGATTGTAGAGGCCGTATGAATACTGTAAATTCACTGTCATGTTCAAGAAACCAGTTAGAGATTATCTGAGCTTTGTGATATGCTGTGTTAATCCCACAAAAACAACCATATGGAGATGGTTATGCTGCGGTCATAAAAGGATGGCCATGGTCAAAGACAATACTATGGTGTTTAAACAGCGCTCAGTATTAAAGAGCACAAAATGGGAAGAAAAATATCCCTGGCACCAAGTACCACCACCAGCATCCTGAATCATTGTGACGAGGCAGGATCAAATAATAGGGTCCATGTTTTGACGTTGTTTACAGCAAAGTCTGACCTTACCATCTAAATGTTGCAGCACAAATCAAGATATATTAGACCAGGCGACAGTTTTGCAACCTTCCACTGTCTAATTTTGATAAGCACAAATGAATCGTACCCTAATTTTCATGTTCTTAAGCAGACAGGAGTGATGCCCAGTTGTGTTGTAGCTCATTTGCCTCGAGATTTGATTTGTTGTGTATTCAGAGATGCTCTTCTGCATACCATGGCTGTAACAAATAGTTATTTGAAGTACTTTTGCCTTCCCATCAACTAGAAGCAATCTACTCATTCTACATTGACCTATGGCATTAACAGACATTACTGCCCAGAGAATTGGAGCTCACTGGGTATTTTCTCTTTTTTTGACCATTGTAGTGTTTGTGCGAGAAAATCCTAGCAGATCGGTATTTTTTCAGGAGGGCATATCAACCATGTCTACATGTCTAAATGGTTATTGGCCAATTAGATACTTGCATTGACAAGCCGTTGAACGAGCATACCTAGCAAAGTGGCTGGTGACTGCATATATACAGATTTTCATGATTTTGTAAATCCTTTTGCTCCTTTGCCTCTGCTGTAATATCTACTAAAAGCCTCCACAGCCATCCAGCTGACCACAGACAGCAATTTCCTCCTCTCACATTTATTCTGGACTTGTTTCTAGTTTCTCACATCACCTTTAACATGCTGCTTTGTTTCATATCTGGTGAGTCAGTTGCTTTGCTATTGTTATCTATAGCTTCGTGATACATGCTGGAACCGCTACAATAGAAAAGAAAAAAAAATTCAAATGTGCTTGCACAATGAATAATTGTCATCCAGTATTCAAATGCAAACATGAAAGCAATGTAACAGGCACTAAAAAAGGTCATTGATGTCAGAAGTCACTGATGAGTGTTGAATCAGCAGACATCAGAAAAACCTTATTTTAACATGTAACTGAAGAGCGCTTCCTCTCCCTTTAAGAATTCACTTGTTTTCTTTGTACCTGTCGCACACAACATGAATGAGCTGTGTAATTTTTGGGGCTGCTGATGCAGTTTTGTACAAGTGCTTGCTCCTTCTGATGTGAGAAGGAACAGACTGTTTTCAAGCTTTGATAAAGGGTGAACCTTTCAATTTCAACCGTTTGTTCCACTACTTTGTTTGTCAGGGACGACTTCATATTTGCAGTTGGAAATGACACGTTATTTTGAATTACCTACTTAAGTCTAATTCACTGCTAAAAAAAACAAATCACTCAATGGGGTGACAGTCCATTTCTAACAGCCAATCAAAGCAAAGGTATTAACTGCTGTCAGTCAAATGATTGACGTTAAAGTCTTACTCAAGTAGAGCCAATGAGTTATATTAAGATACTTTTTCATGTTAAAAAGGAGAAGCTTCCTTAGAATTGGGAGACATGCATACTTACTGTTTTACATGAGAATTTAACAACTATTTTTAAAAATACAGTGTTTATGTAAATGAGCTCCTGCTCTGATAATGAGCTATCAAAACAACCATTAAATGAAAAACAGACCACCAGCAGAAATAGCAGTGATCTGCGCGCTCAGTAAATGGAGACCCTGACATAGGCGGGTCATTTTGAATTTTGTATAATTAGGAGTGTGAGACAAAGGTGAGAAATCTTATGAGGTCTTGTAATGTCTTTACCTGCTCAGTCTGCACCTACCCTGAACAGAGAGAAAGCGCCACACGATTGATGTAGATTTTTTTTTCTTTAAATGATGGGGTTTTGGTAGTAGGAGCCAAACGACTGAGAGTGGAATAATGCTTATTAAAATTAATGAGTAAATTGTCCTACACACTGGGACTTTGTTTTATAGCATCCTACTCTGTTTTTTTACGCCCATTAAACATTCCTGAGACATTGTTGATTGAATCTCTGCCACACTGTCTTTACAGAGCCATGCTCAGCTGAGTGATAGTGGTGCACCATGAGGGCTCAACAGAAAATGCTGGCAAAGTGCTAGGACGGGGGGAGACTTTGATCCAATAATGGAAATTCCCCCATGAATGACTTTGTGAAGCGATTCTGTCTTCCCACACAGTATTGACTTATTCTCTTTTATTCTGTACGTGGTGTTCTCACACAGTAACAGTGCTGCATGATCACATCCACTCAGATATGATATCTTTTCAGCGATATAGGATAAATGTTATTACATCTAGACCAATATGTGGCCCGGCAGGCTTTATGAATGTCCATATTTCAGAGACTGTCTTCTTTGAAGAACACTTGTCAAAGCTATGAACAAGAAGCTTTCATGACTTAGAGCTTGTGGCTTATATAATTTGTCTAGTTCATGTGATTAACCAGTGATCCACACATTAGGGTTAATATTATTGGAGTTTGACCTCTAAAAAGTTGGACACCAGGGTTGTTATCACCCAAAGCTGCCTGTGTCCATTTCTCTGTTATGAATTTGCTAAGAGGCTAACTTTATTAAGCTAGCCTCTTTACTGTACTTCACTAAATCTTTGTGCTTACAAAGCTCTCATTGTGCCTGCCGAACAGTACAGGCATAAAGTAAAACACTGTTACCATTCTGAACCTATGTTTTTAAATTGTGGGATAACTGATGGATAAGCAAAATCATGTCTTAACAGTTTTATGTTCTAACAGTTGAAGTGCCTAATAGGTTTTCTATCTATATGATCCCGCTAAACTAAGGTACAAAATACACTAATCATCAGCAGTGCATTAACTCAGATTTCCATTTTTTCCGCTCCCTGATGGGCAATGATGTCAAAGTATTATGTAGCATTTTGACAGAATATACGGGAAAAAGGAGGCAGAGGAAGGGGTAGGGAGATATTACCGATAATAAAGAGGCAAAGCTCGGCAATAAATCAAATAGACAGAGATACAATTGAAGTCCTGCATGAATTTCAACCACTGAGAATTATTCAGAATAGACAAAATCTTAATCCTATGCTCCAGTGCACAGTGAAGGACTATGCAGAGCTGTTTGCTTGTTCTTGATTTATTTATTTACTCTTCGATACAGGCATAGGCTGGATTTTTCCCTTCTTTTTTTTAATAGAGTAAATTGTGTGGGGAAATTGGGGAGTTGTTATGCTGAAATAGTGGTATACCATCAGCAGAAAGTCCATATAAAAAATATCCAAGAGACTTTGCCATGCAGATAGATTTAGATACAATTTGGTGTTAAAAGTGAATCAATTAAAATTAACTGTCAGTCTTCCCAAGTAGTCTACCTTCTCTTATGATAGTTGCAATCCCTGATAATCCAAGTTTACTTATGTAATATTCTATAAATGTATATGCGCTCTCACTGGCTGTGAAGTACTGTAGTACAGCTCTAAAACATTATTGCTGTATTGTAATTATGGGTTTTAATACATTTAAAGTATCTGTAATTTGTTTCTATCCTAACAGAATAACAGTCATTTTGTTTTAGGCCATAAAGCTACATAAGTATATGAATACAGCAAGGTCTACATTTTAGACTCTTTAGACATTTTAGCACAATTCCTGTTTTTACATATCCTAGTTACAGTTAGGAGTAGTACAGCAGACTCTCTGCATTAATTTGAATATTGCATTAATTATAGAGGAATTAACATCATTTTTATGCACAATCCCTTATTTCCAATTCAAATACAATTGGAAAAAAAATTAACATAGGAGTAAATACAGTTCTCATTTTTTTAATACTTTGTCAAGCATCCTTTGCAGGCAAAACCTGCCTGAACTCTAGAACCAGTGTAGGTACCCTCAACGCTTTTGTTGTCAGCTTTCAGGTTTTTCTGTAGTTTTCAGTCCCGCAAGTCAAATGCATGTTGATTGCATGCTCAGTGAAGTTAAATTAAACACTTTAAATGCTTAACCACAGTAGAATAGGCCACTTAGTGACCTTCCAAAAGTTTTGAATTGCTTTTTAAGTATGCTTTGGCTCAGTTCCCTCCTATGCTGTGAGTCGATGTCCCGTTAGCTTACCGCATTCGTTCCATAATGATTGTACTGCACGCTGAATGTTTTGGTTAAAAAAAATAAAATAAATCCCCAGTCTCCAAAAGAGGAATACTTCAAGATGCAGCATCATGCGTATTCCTGTAGAAGTCATCCGTGTACAATGTTTGCATTAGACTGGTAATAATGACAGTGACATTAAGAAATACATAATCAGTTGTGAATCTCAGCTGTGATGTGCAAGAGCAAAACCCAGCAACTGAAAGGCAGTATTAGATTTTTTATTTCTTCTGTGAGCTAACATAATTCAGTTTCACTGTTATTTTTTTTTTAAGTAAAATCAGCAGTAATCTGCACAAAAAAGTCAGAGAAAGGGAGGATAATGAAATACACGTGTTTTTTCAATCATTCTTACGTGACTGTGTGAATGATTTTTCAGCCATTCTTTCCAATGAATGTGCGGCTGTTGGAATAAAGCCTCTCAGAAAATCATTTGACTGGGTCATGATTTTATTCACTTCTGTGGAATAATGGGCCGACCCTAGAAAAAAAAGTCTCAATAGTTTAGGTCAAAGTAAAGGGAAAATAAAAACTATAAATTGAATCAACTCGTGACCACAATAACAGTTAATGCAATGAAGTCGGCTCAGTGGCAACAGTAAGAACGTATAAAAAGTTATTTTTAGGGTCGCTCTTTCATAGAAATAAGTACTGAAGCTATGAAATCCTTTTCCTTATTAACTGAAAAAATAATAAATAATAAATAAAAGATTTCAAGGACTATGCCATGCTACCTAAATTCCATCTCCATATTCACATGTAAGCTTCTCTGTTAATAACTATTAATTAGACCATATCAGCAAATGGAACATGATTGTCTAAATGGAATATGATTGCCGGTATAATAGCTTTGTTAGTACACTTTGTAATTGTGATGAGGCAATGAAATGAAAATTGATCTAATCAAAAACAATCTCTTAATTCGCTTTAATCTCAAGAATTTGATGGGACATTGTACCAGAAGCAAATGCATGGGTGAGTGACAAGAGCATGTGTTTGAATCTAATTAACTGTGTAATGTGAGAAGTACTGCTGATGAACTAGTCTCAATGTGTGGGCAGGGAAGAAATGGAAATTATTACTAGCTCACACAGCATACAATGGGATGAGAGAGAGAGCGGTTGCACACAAATGAAAGCCATATAGAATCTCTAAATATCTTCATAGTCTTATAAAGGAATTTTCGAGATTGCTATCCTTTGTTTGCGTATGTGTCCACCTGACATAAAAAGTCCTTTTGTATGCAGATAATAAAACACTTCATCATCTGCTTTATCCTGTAAACAGTGACAAACAATGCTCCCCCACTCTACACGTAATGAAAACCTTCAAAGGTCAAAACATTCAGGCAGTAAAAAGAATCAGCTGGTGTTGTTCGATGCAGCTGACTGTATCATATCCATTTACTGCTGAACTCAACTGACCCCATATTAACTGTCAGTCACAGCTCAAATTAAAAAATAAAAGCATTAGGTTTTAATGGTTTTTGTGGACTGCATTTGTTAAGAGTGTAATGAATAAAATTACTAAGCTAATTCATTTCTGTAATCCTAGTGATCGATTTACCTACTGGAAAAAAGGAAACTTTTGCAATTTACTTTCCTTATGTCATTGAAATTGCTGTGTGAATGAAGAAATTAAGGCCACTTTGAATACGATTTGTCTAGCAGTTTATATAAATAAGTGATAAACTGTCGCCTTTATGAGAACTGCAACAAAAACTGTGATGAATTATGAGGAAAATCAGATGTTTCAGCATATTTTTTAACACTTTGGCCACGATTACTTCTCTAAAAATAAAATAACTTTGAATTAAAGATCACATTTAAGAAAAACAGCAGGGTGTTTAATCATGGGAGGTAGGTCCTTGCCATGTAAGTATATAAAAGTATCTCTTCAGTCTATCCTGAATGCATACAAAGGGCCTTGTGTGGAATTATGTGTCATGTTTTGCACTGCTGAGATTAAAACAGTTTCTCAAGAAAATACATCAATTTTAATAAGGAGTAAAGATGCAGATCTATGTGCTGTTTTGCTAGTTTCCTTTTCCATGTTCTGAAATAAACTGCAAAGCATTTAATATTACGTAGGTTGACCAACGAGGGAAACAGATAAACAAAATAGATCAATGATTTTTATAGTGACATAGTAACATGCAGGAATGAAACCTTCTGTGTCTTCTCTGTGTCCTTTTTTAGACACTTGACCTCCAGTTAAAAGCACTTTTCTCCTGTGCTTTGAAATCATACTTCAGCTAGATATCATGTCACAAGCATGCGCTTGTCAGTAGTCTTTAATATCATTGCTGCTTCACTGCTTCAAGTCTGAAAATGAGAAACATGTCATTACTTGTTAAACCCACTTATCAGGCCTTTGCTATGTGAGCCCCAAGAGATGAAAACAACCTTCCAGAGGTTGTCAGGTTAGCTAACTCGGTGTCCTGCTTCTAAAACTTCCCTTATGCACACATTTTAGTAAAAGAACTATTCTGCTTTGGTTTTATATTTGTGAAGAAGATGTGCAAACAACATTCTTTCCCTGTGCACAGATGCTTCAGCACCCCGATACATGCATGAAATTAACTGATTTCCCTTAGGTCAGCTTAATCTTTAGATTCCTTAACGACAAACAGCGTGCACCTTTTTATCTACAAACAACAGAAAATCTAAAGGTGTTTATATTTTCTACTGATTATAAAAAAAAAATAGGCTGAATATTACAATATTAGGAGTACTAAATAATATTAAGACTAAGTACTGACAATATCTAAATAGACAGTTTCATTTCCCAGCAGTGTATCCAGTCTTTGAATAATCATTAATCTAATTTACAAAAAGGTTACTTTAAAAACAAATCCAGTACATGTGTCCACTGATGGTGTATCCCCTGGACCACCATGCAAACTGACACAATATTGCAGTAGGTAGCAAATAAAAGCCCACTTGAAAATAATTTTAGACATGTAACACACAGTATAAGAAAAACCTGTGATGCTACATTTCTAAGACAGCCCAGATAACAAGCCCAACAGATTCAGTGCTTTGCTGCAAGTGAACTGACTCAGATGTTCTGCAGGAGGCTGAGAATAAACCTTTTTTTGTGTTTGTGTAGGTCACAAAAAAAAAACAAGGGGAAAAAAACACACCAAAGCTGTGTGCAGACTGCAGGACAGAGGGGTAGCAGAGGAAAGACACCTCTGATGAGGTGTTTTGAAGAGGCGATGTCGTGCACTGGAACATATCCTGAGGTCGTGTATACTTTATCGTACAGTATCTATCTCTTGTTTATTAAGCGAGTAATTTTGCCTGTGATTATCGTCGATTAGAACTATTTTTTGCAAGATAAATTGCAAATAATCTTGAAGTCATTCTATCTTTTGAAAAATGCAAAGATGCAATGAGTCCATTTCTAGTTCCCTCAAGAGAAACAAACTACTGTCTCTGTACACATCCACACAAATGTTTTCTATTAGTTTGCTTAATTAGAGCTTTTCTTTGTATGTTGAAGGCTTCT
The DNA here is from genome assembly GCA_015108515.1 of Hemichromis elongatus. Classification (NCBI taxonomy): domain Eukaryota; kingdom Metazoa; phylum Chordata; class Actinopteri; order Cichliformes; family Cichlidae; genus Hemichromis; species Hemichromis elongatus. Next base: position 28,136 of record VUQR01004199.1, read on the forward strand.
TGTAGACTTTCTGTTTGACTAACATCTTCCTTGACATTTCTATCTTAGCGTGATTGTGCTATCCATGTTTGCTCGGTTAAATACATGGAACTGGACAGTAAATGCTTAAAACATTAATCAAATGTTTCAAAATGCAGTCGGTGAACACTTTAAGTTTATTACGTTTATGAATCTTGTGGTCAGCAACAGAGGGTCGTGTGTTTCAAAATGAAATCCACTCCCCGGAGTTTGTGTCCTGGAACTTGTATTAACCAAAGTGAACAGCTTTCTTTGGTTGAGCATCTAGTGTGACTAGGCAGTGTGGATCACTATATCAGAAAAATAGTCATTCAATGCATGGTTGCTCTGTTATCTCCTCTGCAGTGCTTATTGCTGCTTGTTGATGTTATATTGTCAGTCTCAAGGGAGAGGGGCACAGGCGTCCCACACAGTGAATTAGTCAGTACTTAACCCTGACAGTTTCTTCTAGCCTCCTGTTTCTCCTCTAATTACCATCCCTTCCTTGCCAGTAATTAAGTCATCCCACAGCGGGGGCTTTTTACCACTAGGTTGGAGAAGGAAAGTGGCATAAAGTCCCTCCCCAGATCAGCTCCTGTTGATTTTCCCGAACCTACATAAAGCTGAAAAATGCAGATCGACACCCAGTTTCTGCAGTTCTCCAGTGATTGTAATTGCAATAGCCCCAAGATGACTTTGTGTTGTGTCTGTGTGTTTGTGTCTTCCAAGTGTGTATAAAAGAAACAGATTGGAGTAGAGGGAATAAAGATAGATTAAAGTTAAACTGATATTTTTTCTGTGCCCCACAGTAAACAACGCTTCCAGTGTGTCTGTCACGTAAAAGTTTTTCAAAAGAAGTTTTTAAAAGAAAATAATTGCTCATTCGATGCACAACAGTGATAATGGCAACTCGAGAGATTTTAGCAGTGCTGGATTTTCAGCTTGCCTGATTGGCTGAGACGAGTGCTCGAAATCCAAGTGCTGGAAGTCGTTACTGCTTCAGTCAGCAAATGGGAATTCATGTATGCTGCCAAAGCACGAGAAGGCAGCCAAAATCCTTTTGGTGACAACATGTTTGTGAGTCATCTAATTTGCTCAATCGCTAAAGCATCACTAGGATATGTGAAATATTTATATATACATTACAGCACTTTTTTTTTTTTTTAACGTAGGAGGCCAACTGTGGAGAGCTGTCAGAAAACAAGAGATGACTTGCAAGTGGAATCCATGGCTGAACTTGGGGACATTGCAATTACATGGTCAGCATCTTAAACCTTGAGGCCACCTGGATGCACTTTTATTGTGTTCTGCTCAATGACAATACAATAGAACAGGTGACATATGGCTTCAGACTGTACACAATAATACTGCAAGGGTGCAATATAGTGCTGTTCAATTGTTGAATAACAGGAAAAAAAATAGCTCTTTTGTTTCATATTGGTGGTGGTGTTGTTATTAATCGTATTATGTTTTCTCATTACGTTCACTCTGACTACGCACACAGTCCGTCATTATTAGACGGTCTCTGTCACTGTCTAACAGGTAAAAAATGTAAATGAATAGCAGTTACATGAAAGAAAATGTACGTGGATGAACAGAGATAGCTGAATACTACGCATTTTTCTCCTGGTGCACAGAATCCATGTCTATGTGAATGGAAGTGAAAAAATTTTGACAGGTAGAAAAACTCATCGTTTTCTAAGTAGAACCATGATTAGATGCAGATAATGCTTTAATAATGCAGGCTTTGGTTGTTGTTGGGTTTTTTGTTTGTTTTTTTGAGTGCTGCACTTTGCTTCATGGTATTTGTGAGTCATCTGAACCACTCCGATGCGTCTGTGTTCATCCTCACCTTGACTATGACCTCACTGCCAGTTTACCTGTCTGCTCCCCTCTTCCTTGTTTTGATACTGAACTCAGCGGATCCCCTTCAATGTCTCTAACACTTATATACATTTTCTTTATCACACACTTTTAGCACCTTCCTGTCTCCCTGCCTAATGGCATTCCAGACCCCTCAATGTCTCTGTCCTCTTTCTTCAGTCTGTTTCATCCTTCCTGACTTCCCGTCTGCCTCCCTCCATCACTTCCTTTGGCTACAGCGTGCTGAATTAAACATTTCTGCAGCCTCTCTCAGCAAATCTGCCGACTACATCAAATCCTCCTTTGCTCACTCTATCCAATTACAGATGGCTCATCCAAACTAATTTGAAAACCTGAGTTGGACAAATGTTACACCTTTATTTCTCTTTTAAAAACAAATGAGTTACATATCAGCATATTTAAATATTCCCTCTGGATGCATGAGTTAAGTTTGTCTTTTAAAATTTACGGATGCTAAGATATTGCAATTGGAAAAAAAAAAACGTAGGGGTGGGAGTGTGGTCCGAGATTCAAGGCTTTCTGTTTGATGAACTGTTTAATTTTAGAAACTGAGGAAAATGAGTTCGCACATGCAAATTGGAATAGCAGATTATTCATTTTAGTGCTGATCAAGTGGTCGTCTAAGAACTGATTACATTTAGGAATAATTAACGCCACGAAGGAAATTTCCTCTGAGAAGTATTCCTGGTAAATTTAATTAAATAAAAGCCTATTGTGGTTGTAAACCCTGCATCAAACTAGCCAAACTGGGGAATATAGACTTGAAAAAAATAAGGAAAAAAACTAAACAAAAACAAGCTACGATGGTGATCACAGTTCAGTGAAAATCCATTTTCGTTGTTATGTTTGTTGTGGTAAAATATATAATATTTAATGATAACACAGTTGAGCTCCAAGCTATTCGTATCATTAAATGTGTATCCTTCTGTTATTAGCTAGGATTAGTAAACCATTAGTGACCTGACATTAGACCTCTTATAATTCAATAACTTTTTTTTTTCTGTTAAGCACTCAGCTCTCTGAGATTCCTCAAACTATTCATCTGAAAATCTTTTCTGGTGTTAAAATCTCACATATAATACAAAAAAGATGCTGCTTTTGTACAAATAATTTCATGCAGTATGTTGGACAAACGCTCTAGAGGGAAATTTTATAATATTTCTTTACGACCTTGTAGTCAAAGCGTTGTTGCAGACTCACTGTAGAGATGTGTGTTTGTCTAATTGCACAGTAACATGAGAGTGCTGCAGCTGCGTAACAAAGCATGGAAAATGACAATGCCATTTGGAGTGCACAGCACGTAATATTGTCTTGGAACAGTCAAAATATGCCTAATGAGTGGCCAGAAGGGAAATGAGACTCGGTGAAGAAATCACACATGTTGCAATGACACTAGGTCTGCAAACTAAATTTCCAACTTGGAAAGCGTGAGGATCTCTGGGAAATTATTGTCATTGAGCTACCGCTTCCACAGGTAGAGAAAAGAGAAGAAGTGCTTTTTGTCTACCAGATGCTGATGACTCGTTCAGATGTCCAGATTTACAACCGCTTTAAGACGCTTTTACTGCTCGATTACCTTAACAGTTACGAATCTGATGAATTGAGGAACAAAGAAAAAACACTTGCAAAAAGAGGCAAATCCTTTTATGTTTTCACATGAACCGAAGCACACAACTTTGGACAATGTCAAAAGAATCAGGTCAGGACACTGTTTGAAGTTGCCCTTTTCACATGTAGCTCACAACAGGAGATAATGTGCTTCAGAGGCATTCTCACTACTGGTTTAGGTGCCCACCAACATGCTGTAAATTCTTTAGACACTGACTCAATAGGATATTGTGCAGACATTGTAGGCAGCTGAAAGCAAGTTTGATTAAGATTCAATCTGACTGAGCGGGGCATTTCTTAAATAGAGCTTTGACCGATGATGATGAGAGAGATGCAGGACTGGAAGGGGTGAAAGTACCACTGAATCTTTGTATAAACAACTAGTGGGTTTTATCGTGTTTTTTCAAAGGCTTCACTAAGTCAGTATAGAGACAGTTATCTAGTAACTGTGACGCTGTACCCTGCTTTTGCAATTGTGTAAGACCCTGCAGTACAAAGAAAGAACGTCTAAATTTCCTTTGTGAAATACGTTGTAATACTTGCGTTCAACATTTTTAAATTAAAGTCCAAAACGTAAACTTCCTTTGTTATGAGATTTTAATTAAATTTAGGATAATATTTTTGTAGGTCACTGCAGGATTTTGATCGGATCCTTGGATACTTTTTGAGGGTTGCTGAGCTCTGATTTAGTGACAAGAGAAGCTCTATCAGACCTCTCTATTCATCCTGCACGGCTTTTCAGAGTACAATCTATGAGAGCCATGCATTTTAATAAATATTTTTTATTCTAAATAACAACCCTCATCCTGCTTCTTTGATTACAGTGCAATGCTGATTTGAGGCCTTTAAAATGCATTAATGGCTACCAGATTTGCATTTATATTGGGTTTTTTTTCCCCCCAAACACACAAGAACCTGAGATTGAGCTCTGCGAACAAAGACCAGACAGAGAACACGCATCATCTGAAACACATTCGACCCTATAATAGAGTACAAGCAGGAGCACGAGCGATGCAAGTGTGAGCAAAACAGGCCATCAAAATTCACCACTAACACCTTATTCAGCTCAGCTCTGATATAAAAAACTACATATAGCCAGCAGTTAAAGTGGCTTTTTTGACAAAAATGCAATAAAGGAAATATACATGACAAAGAGTAAGATTCTGCATAAAGACTGCAATCAGCAGAGAGAGGGTGACAATTGCTTATACAAAGGACTGTCCAATAATTTCTTTAAGACACATAAGTCTAGAGGGAGAGGATAATTGGTGCCTTCCGGTGTGTCTCTCCCCTTGAAGCGGCAATGACCTTTTCAGAGCACTAGACGCAGGGCTGGAACCTTCTAATTCCGTGTTTATCCTTCAAATTAGGCACACTGCCCATGTTATTAAAGATGGGGGAGATTTGTTTGTTGCTGATCAGGTTGGCATTGTCCACACCGCGTGCCTCCGGGGTAATCTCTCTTGATAAGTGAACCCGAAAGGAATGGATGCTTTGTCTCTCTGCAAATCTGATTCAACCACTTTCCACCACTAAATTGTTGAGGCAGAGAAAGTCCCCGGGGAAATTTACAAAGCGATTCAGTCCTCATTGGTTGTTAGAGCAGAGCACGCCTGGGCAATCATGTGCCAAGCAGGACCGAGGCTATGTATGATTTCATTCCAAACAAACACTACACCAGTCGATGTCACTCCACCTTCCTGGTTGAAGATGCGCTAATCGCTGAAATTATCTGGAGGTCAAGGTTGGCGTGATTAAAACGCATAAGCCCTTGACCTTTGGGGGAAATTTCATGCATTTCCCTTAGATATTTTTTTACAAAATGTATATCCTTTGCCTAGAAGTATTTATCATGTTTGTACACTAATAGACAGAACAAGAAAATTTAAATGTCAGACTGAAGTAAAAAGGACCTATCAAAGTTACTAATATTGTTTACAGATGCCTCGTATATGTTTGAATTGTTGATTGTTTTAATGAGAAATGCATCATTTTTTTCATACTTTAGGTTTAATTGACTTGTCATGATGAGGGGGATATCTAGAACTCAGGGCTGAATTTGATGCCACTAATGGTTTGTTAAGTGTGAACAACAACAGGAACCACCTGGGCCCACCAATAGTCCCAGAAGCACCTGACATACATACACACACTCTGTTTTAATAAATCACTGCAGCATCACAGACAGGACTCGACGGCTGTACAGTGTCTGCAGAAAGCAGCTTCTGAAGTTTTGCCTCTGAGATTCATGTCTCTGTGCAACATCCTGCTCTGTCAAGTTACACATTATGCAAATGCATTGTTTACCGTTCATGTGACAATATCAAGGAGTGAAAGTCAGTGGGGACCAAGGGCTGTGGCAAGTTACCAAGTGAGACGAAAGAAAGCGAGACAAGTAAGTCTGTGAAAGAACTGCCAAAGAATGAGGCAAATGATTCTCTTACTCTGTTTACAGTCTTTCTATAATTCCGACTGAGCCGACTGCAGGGGGATGATAGCAAATCAAAGCACATCATTCTGAGAAAGATAGATTTAAACCATCCGATTTTTGTACTTTTGCTTCTTCATGTGAGCATTGAGGAGGTTGGTGATGTAAAGCAACAGAATGTATGTTGCATGTTATGGATTATGTTGCAACTAAGGAATGTCAAAGTCTCTGATTTGGGCATAAATAAGTAAGTAGTGCAAAATGAATATTTAATTGAACTGAACTGATTTGAACTGAGCTGAATCAACGTGAACTGCAGTGCAATGATTTTAAATTAATTGAGTGAATAATGCATTTTTGTGGGCCTAATTGTTCAGTCAGAATTGCAGAATTACAGAATTGCTGAAAAAAAACTGAGGTCCCGGGACAGATTGGCAAGTCCACGGTGCACGCTCACCACGATGTTAAGTGTGCAACAGCCTTAATTTCTGGGTGACTGCTTTTTGAGATCAAGGTGATTGCCCGGGCCACCTTTGTCGGAGGCATGTTGTCTCCAAACAACTGCGGCGTAACTCAGGCTGACTGCATCAAATAATCACCATCTAATTTATAAACTCAGACAGATCTATCAGGCAATCGATGAGTCCACAACACGTAGGGGGACTCGACTAAACTGGCCGCCAACTAGTTGTATACTGGTTATACTTCTATATAAGGCAAGCGTGCCAAGCATCTATTATATTTTGCAGTTAAATATTTTTGCAGCTGAATAAGTAGAAGTTGAAGAAATTGAGCAGGTATTGCTCTAATTATGAATAAGATTTTACTAAATATAATGGGGGAAATAATGCTTTACTCTCCTACTGAATTTGCTAGTTTGCTCACTTACAAAGACATGAACAGTCTCCAGTTTTTATGGCAGTTTAATTTTTACTACTGAGAGGCAAATCTAGAAAAAAGCACATTACATAAAAATTATAAATTGATTTGCTTGTTATTTAGTGAAATAAGTATTTGGTCTTTAGACAAAACATAGCTTAGTACTTTTTAGAGAAACCCTTGTTGGCAAGCAAAGCAGTAAGCCATTTGTTGTAGTTTGTCACCAGGTTTGCAAATATCTCAGGAGGGATTTTGACCCATTCCTCCTTTTGATACTCTCAAAACTCTCTCTTTAGCTTTTTGGCTGCTCCTTGGCAACTCAAAGCTTTTACACCCTCCTTTTGTGTTCTGGCTGAGAGAAGTAGGTTGTTATCCAGGGTTTTATGGTAGATGGCCCCATCCATTGGCCTCTCAATGCAATTAAGTTGTCTTATACCCTTAGAAGAAAAAGAGCATAATGTTTCCACATTTGTGCTTGACTCTGAAGGATAGCATTCTTGGGGTCAAGGTTAGCATTTCTCTTCTTCCAAACATGGCGGTTCAAGTTGGAGCCAAAGAGCTCAGTTTTGGTTTCATCTGACTGCACCATTTTATCCCGGCCCTTTTCTGAATCGCTTAAGATGTTCACTGGCAAGCAGAACACAGACCCGCACATGCACCTTCTTGAGCAGAGGGACCTTGTGAACTTTGCAAGACTTCAACTAATTATGGTGTGATGTGTTAAGTACTTATGAGATAATCCAATAGCTTTCTCACATTCTCATGATCATCCTCACCCCATGATGCAAGACCTCAAATGGAGCTCCAGAATGAAGGTGACTGACGGTCATTTTATTACTCATTTCTTCCCGGTTTTAACAAGCTTTAACAAGCCCTTTTGTGTTTCCCATGGTGGAGTGGAAGAAACTGAATCTGTTGACAGGTTTTTCTTTTATACACAAAATGAGCTATGAGTCAAGATGAACAGTATCTGTAATTGGCTGATTCTTTGTGATCTTTGTATCACATGGGCACGCAGCCAATCTATTGGAGCCAGAATTCTGTTTGGTTTGAAGGGGGTCAAATACTTATTTCACTCTATGACATGCCAATCTACCTATAAACGTTT
>VUQR01004203.1:3655-22716 GCA_015108515.1 Hemichromis elongatus
GAAGAATGGGGTTTTTTTTTTTTTTTTTTTGGTTTTAAAGACATGTGGAAAACGGCTCCAAACAGATTTTAGTGTAAGACAGGTGCCAGCTCTGCCATCTGCTTTCACTTTTACCTCCCTCTCTGTCTGCTCGCAGCCGATCACCTCCTCTCTCTCTGCAATCCCAATTCATCTCTCCTTTTCTCTCTCGCTCTCTTTTCCCGTCTTTCCACCAATCGGATGAGTTTGACACCCTCCCAATCATGCGCTGGCACACACCTCCAGCTACCTGGAAGAAATTAAAAATCGAAGAGAAATGGAATTGAATGGACATTTTTTAACTTCACGTGGGATCTCTTTGAAAAATATCAAAAGCGTCGGTGCTGTGCATGTACACTTAAGATTTATGCATTCACAGTCGCTGCTTTATGTTTGGGGTGTCTGGGATAAATGCTCGCAGACTGTCTCTATGTTATGTGACGTATATGTCAACAACCTGCGAGGCTTTTTGAATGTTTTGTGAAACCTATGCGTGGGGATGGAGGAGGTGTACCTGTTGTTTCTTTCACCTTATCGTTTTTGTTTCAGTCCTTTGCTTGACAAAAAGTGGATGGCTGGTGAAAAAGGTGCATTTGGCTTTATTTGGAAATTATTATACCCCGCATTGTTGACTGTAATATTGCATTTTTTTCCTTCTTATAATTATGTTGTATTGAGATATTTAGGGCAGGAGTTAGCAGCAAGCTAAAGGGATTTGTTTATATCATAAAATATATGATTCAGACCTCTCTTTCCACACCTTGATAATTTTGGTACACTGGTACAAGCTGATTAAGCTCATGCACACTTATCCTGCCATAGGCCAGACTCTATAGGAACTGAGATGTCCTGTCTTGATGCTGCCCATATCTTTGATTTCAGAAAACAAAAACAAAAAAAGAATGTTTTTCTGTGATTGCCAAGCAAACCTTTGCAGGTGTAGTGAAATCACACTGCAGTTTCTCAAGGAAAAACACCCCTTTTCCTTTTAATCCTAATCTGAAGATTAGTGGCGAAGCAAACTCACTGAAACCCTCACAGCTCTGCTTCAAGTTAATTACACAAATGTTTATTTGGAGCTTCTTTTGTGTGAAGCTCTCGCTTTTTTTATTTTGATGTGGAAAAAAGCAGTCCAGCAGCGAAGCACAGTTTAGTGTTATTTATTAGCTCCACTATTCTAAAAGTAAATTGCTTAAAGTGGACCCATTAGTATCACCATTATACGACCGATGCAAATTGGCTGAAGGGTCACTTGCGCATTTATTGAATTATTCCCGTGCTTTTGTCATGTTCTTGTCGTGTCCTAGTTGTTCTGTGTGTTGGTTCAAAGTACTCAGGTAATTTTTCTGGGGTGCCAAAGCAGGTAATAAAATAAAATAGACCACCAACTTTTATCCACTGTTGCAAACAGAATTTTAAAGACAAAACATGAGGGCAAAAAAACCCCCACACAAAACAAAATCCTCAAAAATTAGCTGACGTGGGAGATGCAACTTTTATTTAATTACCCCCCAAAACTTGCATTTTTTTAGAATTGTGTGTGTGTGTGTGTATCAGCAGGCCTTTGTGTCGTGGCTGCCTTTAGGAAAACAAAGACCACGCAGAGACAGTAAGCACCAGCTGTGGAGTTTTAAAGTAACATTCGGTGATACAGAGCTGCTCCTACGTGTGTGCTGAAAGCGTGTTTGTCAAACTCATGCGAGAGCTCATTCGCTGAGTGACCTCTGTGAAAAAAATAAAAATAAAAAATTAACATGAGCACATTGCTTTGTTGGAAAAGATGCAATTTCTTATGAAAAATATCAGCTTTAATGGCCAACTAGGATGACTTATGAAAATACATAAAAGTGAAAACACATTGTTGGCTCCTCTCGCCGCAGCTTCCCCCAGGAGAAAAGAGGCCAAGCCTCATTTAAAGCGCGGCGCCTGAGCCGTGTCGCTCGGTTCAGAAATGTGGGGCTTTAACCTGGTGGTTTCTTCCTGGAATGAGGCCGCTACTAATGAGCCCATTAGGACAAAGGTGAGTTCTAAATGAACTGAAAGAAAAGTAAACAAGCCAGGTGACAAATTGCAAGTTGCCTAGACGGGGAGTCTGTCCACAAATGCAAACTCGCTCACAAGGAAACCGGTGACTGTTAATGTTGTAAAGAGTTGTTGAGGCTCAAGTTTTTTTGTTTTTTTTTTGGAGACTCTTATAGCACGCAGGTGCTCTTTTCAAAGGCAGCCCTCTCCGCCAGCCACTTCTTGGCCCGTGTTGAATGTTGGGCTCCCAGGGTGTTTGTTTGGGTTCTGTTTTGTATGCCTAGTGTCTATGCCTGCTTGATACCTATTTCTCCTTTCTTCTCTTATTTAAGCGCACATTTTTTTTCCCCAGAACGCTTGTAAGGCTTTCCAGAACTTATAGCCTGCTCACGAAAAGAGTCCTTTTTTTTCTCCTTTCATGAAAAGGAATAAAGGTCTGGCCAAGCCTTGTAAAGCCATGTAGTGGTGCAGAAATAATGCATGCTGCGCACTACTCATTATCATAAATCTCATGATAACAGATCATTGCTTAATGTGCTATCCTCTACAATCTTTGGAGTTAAGATCTCAATTAAAACTAGGTGTTCAGTTTCACACCGCATCGAGATCCTGCCTGTGATTTTGGCCCGCAACCTTCCACCGTGTGTGTGTGTGTGTGTGTGAATTCATCTGTGTGTCAGATGGAGCCCGTTGTGCCAGGCAGCCGGGCAGCAGCGGTGCCACTCTGTGTGGTCAGGGCACAGTGTGTCCTCTCAGCTGCTGTTTCGAATTCACAACTAACTTGACAGCAGCATCCTCGCTCATTCACTGCAGCAGATGGTGGCGAGCTTTGCTGTTTGCGTGTGCGCGTGTTTGCCCAATTCTTTTGGAGGGGCAGCTGTGGAGAGGCGATGCTTTGCCCGCTGCTGTGTCCAGCTTCATGCCCAGGCAACAAAGATGAGGACAACTGAAATAAAACTCTGGAGTATGAGAGAATTAGAGAGAGGATGCGTCCAGTCGAGGCTCCCTTATCGCTCAGCATCATCCAGAGAGGCTGCGGCTGGTTTCATCTGAGAGTAATCCTTGAGATTATATCCCGGCATGATGGACAATGAGCATATTGTTTTGATCTTGTTGCTGTAATCCAGCTCAGCACCATATGCAATAAACAACAACGTTCTCTAGAGAGCTGCAGTGGTGAATAATAGACTGTCCAGTCTTAGGACGGCCATTCATCTGGATATCTGCGTCTGAAAATAACTCCAAACTACAACTAAATTACAAATCAGCATCCACCGTATTGTCTGGAAAAAGAAGAGCAAACATCTCTGTCTTTGTTATCTGGTCATTTTAGTTTTTTGTTTTTTTTTCAGGAGCAACGAGACATATCAAAAGGACCACAGCATGGTGCATTCATTTGGATGTCTTGTAGTCTAATACAAATATGATTTCAATTTTGGTCATAACCTCAAGTGCACAGCGAGGCGATAGATTGAAATTGGGGATGGGGGGTGAAGCCATCTGTTTTGCAGTAGAATCAGAGAGACAGAAGAAGGAATCTGGAGGAGCCTAGGCTCATAAAGAAACAGCAGACTCAGGCCAAATTGTCAGGCAGTTAGTAGATGAGATGTCATGCTAGCCAGACATGCTAGACAGGCGGGCGGCGTTGCCTGAGGAGGAATCCTACTATTTAATGTGCCTCAGCAACCCAGCTGATTCACCAGTACACCATCTCGTCTAATAGGTTTTGTTCTGGTGAATCACTCCAGGTTTCCTTAATGGAAAAGCCAAACATACTGCTCTAACATTGGGTGACAAGGGCACCTTGGGTTTGCAGATGTTCACGCAGATGACAGATGGCGCCGGCGCAGCTAAGGGAGCAACGGGAATGATGTCTGCGCCAGGCTGGTGCCACACGCACCCCTCCTCCCTCTTAAGCTCCCCCTCTGCACTACAGAGTCCCCATCCCAAAAACAAATCTCCCAAAAATTGATGGGAGTGCAGAGTGTGCATGTGTGTATCTGAAAGTGAGTATTCAAAGGTAGTGACTCAGCACCCTGTGGTTAGGGTTCATGCAGCCACAGTGTGTTTCCCACGTATCTTTGTGTTCCTGGTTAAATCAAGTGGCAGCTCAGACCTTTCACCTTTGTCACGTGAGGAAGTCACAGAAGGCCATCAGAGGTTACTGTGGTTACTGTGTCTCTCTTGCTTTGCATTCTTGCTCTACTCTCTAGACAGTTTAGGATGACTGCAATGAAAATCATTCTTTCATTCATTTCTTAAATGTAGGTTTGTACCAGGATAATTTTGACTGCTTAGTCAAGAAAATTTTTACTTCTCCGTTTTTGTCAAAGATCTCAGATAAACTATAAAACATGACATACAATGTCACAAAAACTAACCAAAAATGTAGAAGCAGTTTGTGAAAAACTAAGTACACCCTTTCTGCTCCTGTGGCAGTTAAGAGGAAAAGTGTCAGCTAGATGTTGGTAATCAAAAGCACTTGATTTAATGATCATCAGCAAGTGTGGGCGCCTCCATAAAAGCAAATGTTTTGCTGGTTTGGAGAAATTCAGGTGTGTTGACACAATGTCAAGTAAGGAATAACATCGGCAATGAATTTAGAGAAGCCACTGTTGGTGCTCATCGGTCTAAAAGGGCTAGAAGGCCATTTCTAAACAGTTTGAAGTCTACAGTGACAAAGATTACTTGCATATTCATGGCGTTCAAATTGTTGCTAAAATTCTCAGGAGTGGGGGTCCCAATGTTATTTTACTCACTGAAGTAAATGACACTGTTATTTACTGTAATTCAGATGCAGACGGGCATTTGTTGCAATAAACAGTGTTTATCACCTCTAGCAAACTAGCCAATTAGGCCAACTTAAAAATGTGTAGCTAGGAAATGTTTAAAGCTAGCTAACTTTGTAGCTAGTAAATGTTCAGACAATAGCAACATGCGTGATACTTAGTTTTAAAAAGTCAACATCCTATCAGACCACGATCTATACAGAAAAACAATTATCTGAACAACTTTGATGGTAACAAATAAGATATGTGATGAGAAACAGGCTTGGTTGCTGTTTTGTAATAAAGTCAACAGCTTAGCCTACTAATCTTATCTTGATGTTTCATAGCATGTAAAAGACATCATTCTTGTTCCCAGGCTCCAGTCTTTTCTCAGTTCTTCCCCCGGGATGGTCAAGTCTTATTATCCAAGAGCTTTGGGCAGTTGTGAAATGTAGTCAGAAGGGCTATGGTTAACTCACTGCGATGATGAAAATCATTTGTTTTCTTGCTTTTATACAACAGAAACAATATTAAATGTGAATGCGAGTAAAACATCATATTGTTACAATGCAATATCCTGCTGGGAAACTTTGGATCCTGGCATTCATCTGGATATGACTTTAACACTTACCACACTCAAGGTTGTTGCAAATTAGACTCCCAGTGCACCCCAACAAAGAAGAAGAGCACAACAGCCAAAGAGGTGTTGACCTTGCCTCTAAGCTTCACAGATCCCAATCCGATCGAGCGTCTACAGTTGGTGCCAGAACGAGCCTGATCCACGGAGGCCTCGTTCTGCACCCTGCAGGACTCAGAGGAACTGCTCCCACTGACCGAGTAGCACACAACTTCCCGGCAGGTCGGATCGGTTTTATAGCATGACTCGCACAATATTAAGCAGGTGATTTTATGACATTATGTAGAATTTTATAGAATATTAGATACAAGACTCTGAAACATGAGAAGAAAAAAGAAGAAGAAGAAAAAAAGTGATGGAAAAGTGCTATGTCTTAAATCATTCTTTATTTTTATAATATTAAATTATGTCCATGCCATTTGCACTTTTTTCTGCGTAGAATCCACCGATGCAATGTAGTGTGCAAGTGAATGTCTCAAATTTCTGTTGGAAAATGACATTAGCAAAACATCCTGTCTTTGCAGGTAAGGTTACAGTAAAATGAAAGTGATAATCATTTTTGTTAAACTCTTTTCATTAATGTTGAAAGGCAAAAAAAAAAAGTCTGTTCAACAGTTCAACTTCATCATGTTGGGAAATCAAAAGCAGGGCAGGCCTTTGTTACTTAGTCCTGGGTGATGAGTGCATGTTCAGTTTTGTTCTCTCTTTTGCTAACTGAAGTGGAATTGTCAAAAAGCGGGTCTGGAAAATAAAAGTCGAGCATAGTAAAAGTTTTTGTCAGCGCTATTTCTAGCTGCTCTCCCAGCAGTCACTATTCTAGTATTTTGGCAGCATTTTCAGTGTCTCGGGGAGGAGATTTCATAGAAATCACTGACATTTTAGCACAATGCCAACTGGAGCGCAAACAGTGATAGCTGTGTTGACCAAGTGTTAGCAGCATCACTTAGAGTCGACCGCATCGGCGGAATGTTTCGTGATTAGATCGTTTAGTGCCAATGTGCACAACGAGGCATTCGGTGTGGCACTTTTGTGTCAGATGAGAACAACAATACTGCTGCATTAGTATAATGTGGAATAATCTGTCATTTCGGATTCAATTGTGGTCTATCATTAAGAAGAGGAATTTGATTTAAATGTGGGCTTTTTCTTGCAGACAGATTACGAGGCTTGGAACGGCGGGAAGCCACGCAGAAGGCTGAGAGCAGGTAAAGCTCATAATTAGCTCCATTCATCTTCACTGGACCCAGGCACTGTTTTATGAAGGTGCATCTGAGTGCGGGCCCACATTTGATGAATCTCCCCTTAAATTAGCAGCCACTGGTGGATCGAGAGCCTCCATCACTCCGTATGCGCCCATTCATCATCTCATTAGGACCCTGAGCTGGGCTGTAAAGGCCCGAGGACTCCCAAAGAGAAAGGAGAAACTATGAGCTCCATCATAACTAAACATTTCAGGGATGTTATCATTGCTGTTTACAAATCTGTCAAATCGGGCATTTTTTTTAAAATTTTTTTTTATAAACTGCAATCTGTTCAACTCCCAAGGCCATTTCATGATTTGTGGGGGGGAAGAAAAATCTTAATGTATCATGGGCAGAGAGTGGCGCAGTTGTTTACTACCGCGGGAATCTGGTGCCATTACAGCCCTAGAACAAATGCCAAATCCTTATGTAAACCCAGTCTGTGTGTATGTTTATAGGAACGGGCTTCTCCTCAGGTATTTACATGAGCGTGTGTGATATAAAGGTTTGTGACGCAAGGTAATTTGCTTAAAATGTTATGGCCATTATGAGGGGGGAAATCCAGTGGCAGTCGGGGGACTCCCGGCACGCCACTCTTTGCAGCAAAGTGAGCAGAAATAAAAGGTCCCTGGTGGTCCGCTGCCCCCTCATTTCTCGTTCCTCTCTCACCCCTCTTTTTCCCAGGTGGGATGAATCTTTCAGAAAGCCACAGCAACATCCCCTCCTTGCGTTTTTTCCACAGACTCCGTGAGGATGCAAGCAGGGGCAACGAGCAGCCCCTGGCCCTCTTCAAAACCCCCCGCCTTGCCCCCAAACACACCACAAACTAGAACTCCATGTGGTACATCCATTACCATAAAATACTCTGCTGCTCCCCTCGCTATCCCCCTCTGCCCTACGCGCTCCCTTTGCGCACCCATCAGCCCTTACACCTCCCCCGAAACACTCCACAGCCACAGTCCCTGTCGTAAGAACGCTTACGCTGGCAGTTTTGAACTGGGCTAAGTCCAAGTTTAACATTAGTGGGGTGGGGGGTGGTTACGGGGTTTTAAAAGCAGCGTGCAGGGAGAGCTGTAAGAGGGATTGCAGCCATGACTTAAGCTCTGTTTAAAAAAAAAAAAGCATCTGTATGCTTTGTAGTGAGTGCGATGGTTTTGTTCAAGACCAAGTTTAGAATTCAGTAATGCTATACAGATGTGCGTTCACGTGTTGGAGAAGAAAGCTTAAGTTGTCTATGGGCAATTTATGTCCCTGCTGCCAAGGACAACATTAGTTACCTTAGGATTATTAATTTCTGTATGATGTTCCCGTGGAGAGCTGCAATTCATCACCAGCACTGTGGGGACTCGCCTTACCAATGAGGACCCCCCCACCACCACCCATTTTTTTCCTTTTACTCTGCATATATTGCCAGAGTTTGCCGTCATTACCAGGAAATGGAGATATTTTAAGGCTCAGCTCTCTTTTATTTGGATTTTGTCCTCATCTCTTGTTCTGCAGAGATGCTGACAAACCAAATTCTTGGTGCCAAAATTCTGAGTAAAATCCTGTCATTGTTAAATGCCAACAAAAGAGTGGTTCATTTAGTCTCAATTTATTACGATTTCGTCTTTGTCTCAACATGTAGATGCTCAGGCTTGGGAGATTGCTTCACAGGAAAGACAAAACCCAGTGTTGGCTCTTTCCTGCGCGTAAAAAAAATGCATCATGTTAAAATTTGGGGGTTTTGGGGGCAAATGTTTAATCACCTTTAAATTAATAGAAAAGTTTGCATATCAAAGCCCCAAGACATCACAATATGTTAGAGAAAGGCGAAAAAGTACTTACTGTAATAGTTTAAAGATATTAACGTCACCTTTGTAATGACATTTAAAGCTTTCCATCGTTGTAAACAGGTGTTATTAATAAAATTATCAAATCAAACAGCACAAAAAATTCAGATCATGTGATCAATTTTATAATTTAGATAGAGATTAGAAAAAAAATGAGTATACCCACATTTATCACAAAAAATCTGTTCATTTAAATTCAGGTCAAGATTAGGTGCCAACGATTAGAACTGTGCCCAGTTTATCAGAGGATCTGCAGGTAATCCTAAAACTGCTGATGTCAGCATGTATGTGAGCTTGCCCTTCATTGGAAGTAAAGCCTCTGCTGACACGATATTGGAGCAAAACTGCTTTATGCAGAGAAAATATGAGCAAAAACCTGTCAGAATAATAAGAAACAACAAAAAAGCATGGCATTGGAAATGTCCTGGTTTAGGATTGCGTCGCTTCCTCGGGTGCGCATTAAAATAAACAGCACTCCAGTCACATGATGTCAATGTTGTGAATTTAATAAAATGTAACATACTAATACTGCAACATACTACTGCTAATCGCTGCTGTTGTTAACGTGTTGTGGTAGGCTGTAACAGAACAATGGCCAGATAATAACCTACGCCACACGAAATAACAGCACTGAACCAAGGATGTGTCATTTTTACATTTTAATGCCTGCTGTCTTGACTCCTCTCTCTTCCTTGCCTTTCCTTTGTCTGCTCAGCTTGCATTTCAGGTGGGAGGAAAACACGGACAAAAAAGCTAAGATGGGGGGAGTAGAGGGATTTGATTCAACTAAAAACTCTGATATGATGGAGTCAAATTCTGGTTTTAAATCCTGTCAAAATATTTGGGTGGAAGGTACAATGATCAGATCAATGCCGTTCCACAGGCAATAGCACATCTATTGATATTTTAGTTTAATTAATTCAGGGATATGCTGATTTCCCTTGTGCATAAAGTTCATCTGAACAAGCACAGTTTGTTTTCTGACTGCACATAAAGACTTCTGTGTCGTCATTACTGAACCTTTAAATCGCTGTTTGACGGTTCGCATTTTTTGGGTGTATGATGTTCTGTAGTAGTGATGGTGCGGATCTGGTTTTATATGCCTGTTTGCACAAATAAAATCCATCAGTAATTACTGGTTAAGTAAGTCACATGTGGGAACCAAGTAATGCGATCCACTTTTTTGTGCAGCTTATTAGGAAGTTCAGAAAAACACAATTGCTTCTTGGTATCCTGCTAAGAAACCAAACCACAGCTGTGCAGAGGCACCACTTATAAAATCATAAACTCTAATAACTGGATTAAATGAGTGAAGTGAAGTGATCTCACTAAAATCAGAGTTCCTGTAACTTAACTGCAGATTTTGTAGCCATATTAAAACGTTTAGCTAAGTGTCCCACTAAGTTATTTCCTACACTTTATGCTTTCCTTGCTTTTCTGTGATGTTGTGACTTTAGATTGAGATGATAAAAAGGCAAGGCCCAATGGAAGATGTATAAGGATTATTTTACCCTGTGAATAGCCCGCTGATGTATAAGGGATCAAACTAAAACAAACACATGACTCATAAATATCTAGATTATTAGATTATATATAATAGATAAATATAACACTAATTGTGATAACATTGTTGTTTTTGTATGTATTGCTTTACATAGTTTAACGGCATCCTTTGCACACTATAAAATATATAAAAAGCCTTTGTTATTTACCGTAAAATATGTCCACAACAGACAACATAAGCTTGGTTATTTTGTCGGCGTCAATCTATTTTTGTGATGTAGGACTCCAAGCATAAAATATGGAGCACATTGAGCATAACGGGCCCACTTTAAGGTGTCTTTAGTTTAGTTAAGGGTACCACACACTGACAAAATAGATCAAGAGTGACACTAGGGCTTTTTTGTATGATGTGCCCATCATTGTCTCAAAATTAGATCATTAATTTAGCTTATAAAATGGTTAAGAAACAGTCATTCCCTTTAACCATCTGAAACTCAAATACAGTTTAATGTATTAGTGCGATTTATTCTTGAAACTAAAAAGCAGGAAAGAGCACCCACATAGTCAACCAGCAAAATTAATTTAAGCCACGTTGTTGACAATGCTTTTAGGAGAACCAGTGAAACTGTTGGACTCACTGTTTAAATCCAGCATCACTATGACTTCTTCTAAACCATCTGTAGCAGACGTGGTTTTGCACTGAGTAACATTTGAGGCCAAAATGGCCAACAAGACCTTCAGTTACAGCTGAACTTAAGGGATGTATCAAAACCTTGCAGCACTTTGTGCCACAGTAGGCTGAAAACAAACCCACCGCTCAACAGAATCTAAATGCATCTATAACTGAACTCAAAATGCAGGTGAGCGTGTTTTATATAAGTTCCCTGAACACGTATTAGCACACAGCCATCCCTCCTACTCATATACTCACTCAGAAATAGAACTGTCATCTCGCCACCATCCCCTTATCGTCTAACTGCTAACAAGCCTATTTGCCTGTGACTGACGTTGATGTGATCCCTAAAGCCCCGAGCTTGGCACCAGATTGCTTCTAAGCCAAATTAAGCCTCTGTCATGCCCACCCCCACCTTCAGTCTAGTGCTAGCCCTGCCATGGGAACCCTAAATCTTTAATGACGACGGAGAGCTCTGCGCGCTCCCACGATACAAAAGCGATGACATCTGTCTCTGTAAGTGCCGCACTCCAGAGCAACCCCATTTGTTCTATCTTCGCTTCTTGAAAAGAAATCAAATATAAAAGTTGCGGGAGGGCGGAGGCTGCTAAAAGAGGAAAGAGGAGGTGGAGTTAAGGAGGTTAAAACAAAGATCCTTTCTTTCGGCGGTTTATTCCCCTGCCCCAGTGGTCCCAACATGTTCAAAGAAGGTGTTAAAAGAGTTTCAGCTTCCCTTCTTGCACTGGAGCTCTGGCAGCAGCCCACCTGCTTACAACTGTTTCCAAGTCAACAGGGACCACACACCTCTAAATATAAATCTGTAAGAGTCAATGTAACTTCAAAAGGCTTCGAACTCTTTGACCTTTGGTCACCCACTACCACTAAATCTAAGCGAAATGATTTATTATGAAATATAAGAAGCAAATCAAGGGGGAGAAAGAGCATTATTCAGTTTAACTGTCTACACGTATTGGGATAAGAGAAAAAAGAACACATAGAGCATATTAGCAAGCTTTGGGCCAGCACATGCTGTCAAAACAGCGTGGCACGGATTCTCTAAACTCTGGATCTCTACTGATGGGATGAAAACTGTTTTTTGAAATTATCTTCACTGTTTTGTTCAGGAAGGTTGAATAGATAGAATAGAATAGAATAGAATAGAATAGAATAGAATAATCCTTTAATTGTCCCACAAGGGGAAATTTGGTGACAGCAAAGGTCGCAGAATACTCGACTTTTAGATCCTTTTCATGTTTCATGTTCATCAAACCAATCTGTGACTCCTTGTGTGCTATGGATGGGGGGCAAAGAGATGGCTTCCATTAGGAAAGAAAAGTATCATTATGTGATATAAAGGTGATCACTATATGGTATTTGGAAAAGCAAAGCAGAGCAAGAGTCACTGCAATTAGACGTGGGGGATCGATCCAAATCTCGATAGCATCTATACCAACGCTGGTATTGGTATCGGATCGATACTAGCACGATTGGATCGATACTTTGCTTTTATTCTGCAAGTCCGGTATTAAACTAAACCTCAAACATGGACTATGAAAAATGTCTGAACCTTTTTGTGTGCTTTAGAGACAGAAAAATTTACATTCCAGCTCTCCAAAAACCCAGCTTCAAAACACAAACTGAAAGGTGTGTTTTGTTATGTTAACAAAAGTAACAATCACAGTGATAAAATGTGTTCAGAATTTGCAAATTGAGAATTCATCTTATAAGTCTTGGCACATTACTCTCCCCCACATTAGCTGCCTGAATAACTTAAAATTATTGGTACTGATATTGGCAATACTGGTCCTGTATTTACTTGGTATTGGATGGATACCCAAATTAGCAGTGTGGCACAGCACTAATTGCAGTCTTGGATTTGCAGTAACACTTAATGCTATATGGACAAGTTGACCCAAAATACACCCACAGCAGAAGAGCTCACTGACATCACAGACATCAGTTCACTCTAAGAGTTAAAAGCTTCTGTTTTTACCTTTGATTTGTCACCCATTGATCACACTGAGTCAAACGTATTACCATGTTGCACTTATAACATGCTGGATCTGAGGGATTCTATAATTAAGGTGGATTTCATATCAACCAAAACATGAAAGAATCGATGCTCTTTTCTACTAAATAATCAAATTGTTTCCTCGTCATACCACAGCGGTGTGCAAAATACATGAATTGCCAAGCTTAAGCTCTAATGATTTTCAAAATGATTCAATGAAAATAAACATTCAATTCATTATTTTTATGTCATAAAAGATATACATGGAATAGTATACACACACACAACACGTGGGTAAAAGCTTTAAGGTTTTCTGTTTAATTGATTTGAAAATGTGAAGCTTGAGCTTAGTAATGGATTTTCCTTTTCCCTAACATAAATCCATTACACTGAAGTTGGAGGTATTCAGCATCCTTATGTAAGACTTCTATCTCAAGAATTAGGAGGAGAAAAATCATTGGGAGAAAAAGGCCAGCTTTTATTGAAGTTAAAGACATTTAATTTTCTCTTCGTGCTTCCATTAATATGAATTCCTACTCTCAGAATCAGCAGCACCAGATGCTCATCTCCCCAAAACATCAAACATCTGTTTAATAACAGTGTATGTAACACTGTAACTCCACAAGTGTAAAGATTTAAAGGAGCGCTTTGCAGTTTTCCAGCCTTAATTGCTGAGGATCAAATTACACAAATGTCAGCAGGAACCCTTTCAAACCACTGAACCACATCAAAATGATCCATCCTTCCTGAAATCACTGCTTTTTTGATACAAGTGTTACTGAAGATGATACAGATGATGCTGAAAAGCAAATACTTCTTTAATAAGATTAATTATGTATTCAGTATCATTTATAACAGAATAGTGTTTAATACCATCACAAATCGCACGGTTTAATGTAATTACTATGTAAACGCACTTTTTCATATTTTACCGTATAATTTCTTTATAATAGTAATCATAATTGACATTATCATCATAATGATAATTAATGGGGCAAACTATTGCTGAGCTATAGGGGTTTTGTCAGTGGGTAACACAGCTGACAGACTTCTAAAAGACATACAACATGAATAATTTAATGAGTCAAATAGCTTTTTACAAACCTTTCTCAATTTTTAATGAATATTTGACACAAATAATGACAAATATAACATACATGCACGTATCTTGGTGTTTGTTTAAATAGATAACCTCAAATGTAAATCAGACAGGATAAAAGAAAAAACAAAATTCTTGAATAGGATACACATTTTTTGCAAAATGAATGAGAATTTTTTTTTTTTTTAACATTACCCCAGTATTAAACTGATCATTGCCTGAAGTGAACATTTATTAACATTGATAAATTCAACCTGTGGATATGAAATGTACCCCTAATTATAAAAACCATCTATTAGAAATTGCACATCATCTGCAAGCAACAATATTTTACCACTGTCTAGCCTAATTCATCTTTTTATGAGCTGCGAGATTGTAAAGATAACAGTGAAGACTGCCCATTACCATTCTCAACGCACCGGACCACATTTTGATTAGCAACTATAAAGTCATCCGTTTTAATCTGGAAGTTTGCTTTAAAACATTAAATTATTATGACGTATTAACAAATAACATTTTTGGCAATTAATGTTTCTTTTTATGTTCACTTTTTATGACGTTTACTTGCCATTGCCTGGAGTGTATGCGTTTTTAAAAGCCTAATATTTCTCATATATATTTGAATTTAAACTATAATCGTGTCCTAAAAAATTAAAAAATATATATATATATTTAGTGCTGCTATCTTTTCCTTTTTGTAATGACATTTTATTTTAAAAAAAAACTGCATAAAAATAAATTACTGTAACATTAAAAATGTAAAAAAAAAAACCCCACATAGAACGGTCATCTGTCGTAGTGAACAGGCATTGCGGTAGGCACCTATGACTTCACTCCGGGTCCTTCTTGTGTAAGAAAAAATATGGCGGCTTCCATGCTCTGCAGGAGGACGGCTGCCTTGTGTAGGAGTTTAAAGGATTTCTCTTCTTGTAAAGCTGTGCTTTCTGTGAACTCTCATTGTGGACTTTTATTACAAACAGCGTCCTATAATTCCAAACCTTTAAAGCTGAACCTCCAGAACCCGTACATCCCGGACAAGGACAGCGAGAAGACACCGGAATGGCAGAAGACAGCCCGCTACGACAAGAAGCTGTTCGGTCGCTATGGCTCGGCGTCCGGCATCGATCCTGCATCTTTGTGGCCCTCACATGAGGAGCTGGAGAAGATTATTGCGGAGGAAAACCAGTGGCATCCCCCGCTAGTGGCGATGCTAAAGAACATAGAAGCCAGGGAGAAAGAGGAGAGCGAAAAACGGCTGGCGAGGTAAGGCTACCTAGCTAATGTCAGTGCGCCCATTATCGGACAAAGATCTCACCCGTGTTTGTCATTCTGTCAAACATGTTTACAGACAGCACGGCAGCACGCTTTTATAGTGCTCTCTTTTAAGCTTTAGACAAATCGAATTAGAAATGTTTATCTAATAAAATGCAAGCTTAAGTGTTCTTAAGAAGGTAGAGCAGCTGCACCAACAGGGAGGGCCTGATGAAAGGCACTGGTTTTAAATGTGTAAAGGACATCCAGCTGTCTTCCACCATCCTAAAGTCACACTGACGGAAAACCTTAACCTAAGGTCCTCGGTCTCATGTGCTGAGATAACCTTCAGTGCTCCTCCTTCCAGCTGTAGTGGATGGATGACTTTTTTTATTAGTGCTGAAATGCAGTTCAAAACGTTCCACCTGTGCTGACCTGTAGTCACTGCAAAAGCCATTATGGATGATTTACATCAGTTTCACGTTTCATCACAGGATAACGGTGATCACTCAGAAAAGCCTTGTATAGATTTTAGAGGTCCTTCTCGCTCATGTGACCGAAACCATGACAGTAAAATTATAACAGTGGCATGAGCTTTTGAAAGTGTGAAAAGGATGAGAAGAAGGAGTCTGAGGCCATGGTTCTTCCCACTCCGAGTCGAGGAGTAGACTTAACATCCATCTTTACACTCCGAGGGTCTTGTTCAGGTGCAAGGAGAGATTGGAGCTGAGCTTAAAAATGAAGCTGTTGATTTACCCCTCGATCTACATCCCTACACTCACCTGTGATCACAAGCTTTGGGTAGTGACAGAAACAATGAGCTTGATGATACAAGCAGTGGAAATGAGCTTTCTCTGAAGAGAAGGCTGAACTCTCCCTTAGATATAGGGTGTGGAGTTTGGTCATTTAGGGGAGGCTCAGAGTAGAACTGCTGAGCCACACTAAAAGCCAGCTGAGGTCAGTCTGGCTTGTGACAAGGATGGCTCCTGGGTGAGTTGTTCTGGGCATATACTACCAGGAGGAGGGTCAGACTAGACCCAGGACACATTCGAGAGATTACATCTCTGCTGGCTTGGAGCACCTTATTCCTCTGGATGAGCTAGAGGAGGTAGCTGGGAGAGGTAGGTCTGGGCTTCTGTGCTAAGGCTGCTAAACCTACGACCTGGGCCCAAAGAAGATGGATGTGGATGGGTTTTTTTCAGCGCTTGTTTCCCACCATACTGTTGGTGCTGCTAGTGCGAAATCATATTTCTGTGGACAAGTTTTAAAAAAAATATATAATTTTTTTTTTGGAGCTGTAGTAACGGCAGCTTTTTCCTCCATATTGTATAAACGCAGCACATATCAACAGAGAATGGGAATAAAGGGCTTCATGCCGGGGTCAGCTCATCAACAAATGTTTGAAGAAGAAGAAACTGAAATACCATCTGGCCCACTGGTCTTATTAGAGTGCAACTTTAAAAAAAACAAAAAAACCTTGGCCACAGCACTTGGATCCCATCCAATTCTTTGTTTGTTGGATCACATAGCGGAGAACCTGTTTGTGAACTAGTTATTTTAAAATCAAAATCTGCTTAATGACTTAATGTTTTCATTTTACAACATATTCAATGCCTTTTGTCATGTCCTTGTCTTGCACATTGAGCTCTTCGCTTAATTGCAGATTGGGAAAAGCTTAACTTTATAGTTCTCTGCATGGATGATGGCGTACTTTGGTTAATCAGAGATCAAGATGTCTATCATGAGACTTGAGGAAGCTTTACATGTACACAACCATCCTTGTCTGTTATAATTACTATATATTAAATATCTAAAGTGTTTTTGATGAGTGTCACTAACTTGAAAACGTATTAAGAAACTTCTCCAGAGTTAATGCATCCTTGTTCTAACACACCTGAATTAAATGAATGGCTTGTTATCAGGCCTTTACCTCTTCAGCATGCCATCAATTTTGGCACTCAAACATTTTGATTCAGCTGTGTTGGAGTAGGGATGCATCTACAAGCTGCAGGATAGTAGCTCTCGAGGACTGGGATTGGACACCCCGCCATAGACTGTAAATTCAAGATGCATGTAGCTTTCTAGTTTGAGAAGTAAAGAAGTGCAGAAGTACTTTCAACTTTATTTCCAGGGATGACGACTCTGTTTGGAAAAGATGTCCAGTGGTGTAGATGCCTGTGATAAACATGTTGTTCATTTAGCAACTTGTGGTCCCCATTAGTGGGTATACCTCGTGATTGTGTTGCACACAGTTTAACACACAGATATACGCCTTACTCATCGGACGGCACAAACACTCAGCTCAAGGCTTCAAACTTACCTCAATAACTAATGTGCAACATCACCATTCATCTTTCTGGTACAGTTTAGTCCAGGGGTGGGCAACTCCAGGCCTCAAGTGCCGGTGTCCTGCAGGTTTTAGACGTGTCCTTGATTCAACACAGCTGATTCAAATGGCTAAATGACCTCCTCATCATGTCTTGAAGTTCTTCAGAGGCCTGGTAATGAACTAATCATTTGATTCAGGTTTGTTGACGCAGTGTGAGATCTAAAACCTGCAGAACACTGGCTCTCCAGGCCTGGAGTTGCCCACCCCTAGTTTAGTCAGTATAGTCCTAGATGTTGCAAAGAATGTTAGAACGATCTTTCTTTGAATTTGCTGTTGTGGAACCAGCTGTGAACTGACCCCAACTAAGCATGGCAGTACCTTAAAGGTGAACAGAGGCATTCTGATGTCATCATGAGGATAAACCATAGAAGGTATAAAAGATGGGCGTAGCTTCAAGAGAATGAAACCAAAGTGTAAGACCCTTAAACCTGCATTCCTTTGAATGGCCACCAGATGGTGATACGTATGGCTTTAAATTGACTTCTAGAATATGGATGAATGGCTTTCCGTCTTGACTTCTCTAAAAACTTTACTGATGGGTTTCTGAGCTCGTTAGCCGTTTTTAAGTGTACACCGGCTGAATCAACAATTACATTAATTTCTTAGCAAAAACTTCCTAAAACTGCTACAAACCCGTAAGACTTTTAAACCAATTTAGATCTATGTGACGAATGAAAGTCCACAGTTGGTTTTCTGATATGCAGTTGTGATATCCAAGTGTTGTGGTCAAGGTTTTTTTTTTTTCCTTTCTTAAAGTTGCACTTTAATAGGACCGGTGGGCCAGATGGTGCTTCAGTTTTTCTTCTTCAAACATTTGCTGACGAGCTGACCTCCAGCACAAAGCCCTTTATTCCCATTCTCTGTTCCATTCATGCAATATGGAGGAAAAAGCTTCCAAATGACAGGAGTGTCCAAATTCAGGGATTGCATCCTCATGAGGACCCGACCTAGGGGATCTACGTCGACCGGGTCCTCGTGAGGTGGGGTAGGGCGGAAGTGAGCGGCTGGTGAATTTGGACGGTCTAGCCTTCAGACTTGCGTCACCAGCTGTCTCGGGCTACGTTCACATGTACACGGGTATTTTTGAAAACAGAGATTTTCCGTTTTTTTTTTTTAGTAAAAAAAAAATCACATCCACACATGCAGTTTTGGAAAAATAACTCCGTCCACACTTAAACGCTAAAAACAGAGTTCTTAAAAATCGCCGTTTTCAGTGACCAAAACAGCCGCGTACGTGTGGACGTAGCCGTCTGCTCCTTGCTATCATATAACAGGACACTGGAGTAACCTCTCCATCATCTCACACTTTTTGACGTTTATTCAGCTGTAATCTCAGCCAAGCCAATTTTCTCAGGAAGAAATAAAACACTGAAAAAGGCCAAACAATAACATGTTTAAGTTATCTAAGTGACTTATATATCATGTTTAACCCGAGTAGAGGAAGACTGCGGGGGGATGTGCCGGGAGTTCGGTGTTCTCTCCAGCCGGCTAGCTATCGAGCTGGTGGGGAACAGGCGTCTCCAAAACCGTCAGAGCACGTTTGCAAATATGTGATGTCCTGATAAACCAAGCAGATATTTGAAGTTTACACAGCTACATTCTCACCTAAAATATCTT
>VUQR01004206.1:10904-21937 GCA_015108515.1 Hemichromis elongatus
CAAAAACACACCCCCCCCCCCCCTCCAAAAAAAAAGACTCCATAATTTTTTAATCCATTGAAAAAAATTTGGCTTTAATAAATTCCTTTTCACTCCAACCCAGAAACGAGTGCCGCATTCATCAGGGCTGCAGGCAAAGAGGAAACAGGAAGCATGTGATGTTAGATGAAGCCACAGGAAAACAGCTCTCCACATTGTATGTGATAAACACGACCACGTGGCACTGCAGAATGTAAAATCACGTCAGCTCAGATAACTAATTTACCCTCCGTTGGACTGCCATAGTAGTGTGAAGCCTCCGAACACTTGCTACACTGAGTGACCTTTCCCTTCTTTCTTTCTCCCCTGTTAAACTCACCGCTCCTACTTTCATCACTTATTCTACAGTCAAACACACACAATCCATTTTCTGTCTGTTCTTCCCTTTTGCTCTCACCTTGCCCCCCCTTCTCTCGGCTGCTTTCTGTTTTCCAGGCAGTGTTGATCTTCAGTTTGAGATGTGTGTGATATGCAGGCAGTGAGGAATCCAATTAAAGCAAAGGCGTTCATTCTCCTGATGTGCTGGGCCTCCTAACACACAGAGACACACAGTTTCCTTGAATGCAACCATTATATTTCTGCTATGGTCCAATGTGTGCATGCTGAATTTAATTTACATGGTGTCTGCATTATTTTTTTATTAAATTCATGTGTTTGTGCAGAGGTATAGTAGCCTAGATACACACTGTAACAGACTGCTGTAAAAAATACAGAAACTTTTCTTGGTGATGTTCTGATGCTGCCTCTAACCAAGGGACAAATTAAGGTAATGGCCAAGATGGACATCGCTGTTCCACCTAATTGCATTTTATATATCAGGCTAGAGATCAGCCACATGTGTAGTACACCAAAGGTGGAGGAGAAGAGAACTCAAATGCCGTGAAAGGAAAATGTTAATTTGTAATTGTACCTTCAGACTCAAAATATCAAGGTTCATACTTTGTTTTATTGTATCAGAATTGGTCGCCTTCACGGTAAAAAACTTCATCTCCTGAACTAAAGTCACATTAAAGTCCTTTCTCCTGTGAGTCAGCTAAGTGGCTGGTTGTAAGCTAACATTGTACCATATTAGGCTCAACAGTGCTAAAAATCACACCTTCCCTCTGATGAACAGTTTGATTACATTCTCACTTAATTTGAGAGTTTATTGGCTAAGTGTCCAAATCCAACAATGTTAGACTCACAGTTGTCAACTGCAGCACTTACTGACAGATTGTCAGAAGTTTGTATTATTGTCAACAGCTCACCTTAGTATTGCTGTTGTGGATAAAAAGTGAGCTTCACTGATTCATCGACTTGTATTGGACTCCTTTTACAACGTTATTTTTTTAGCCTCTTCCAGAGTAAATAAATGTACCTATCCCGCTCACCTCAGTTTTTAGGATTTACATTAGGTGGTAGTACCAGGCCCCTTTTTAGTACATACTTAGCCTGTCTGAGTCTGAGTTGATCTAAAGATGTGACGTCAGCAGAATGCTAGCCACAGATTGCCCAGTCAGTGTCGTCACTTGATGAATCATGAGAGCTACTCCTTCACAAAAACCAACTCCGTGGTTCCTGAGTCTGACAAAAAGTCATAGACAGCGTAGCAGGCATACAATTGCCTCAGCATCCTGCATTTTTGTGTTGTTGTTGAATAGAGTCGAGTCAAGTCAAGTCGAGCTGGGTAGGTACTAATGGAAAAGAGGGTATATTGACAGCTGAGGTAAACAGCCCACACTCACCACAGATGAATGGTGGCCACGGTCCATTGTCCTACAGTGGGCACCATAACTAGGATTATATGATTTGAATTGGGAGAGCCAAGAAACAGAACTCAGCTGACTTCAGTCTACAAAATACTGACATCTAGTGGTGAGATTTTACACAGTATAACTTTAACCCTCCATTCTTTTTAATGGTCACTAAGGTGTGCAAACACACTCACAGTCTCCATAGAAATCTACAGGATAAGGCTATCTGACTTGACCCTTGAATTTATGGGCACAGTGGCTCATTTTGCATGAGACTGGAAAAACAAATTAAACCTGTTGGAAATTTTTTGTCACATTACACTATATGGACAAAAGTACTCGACTTACTACTCAGTTCGGTCAGCGCAGACGACACAGAGTTGACTTTTACACACTGTGTGCAAGGCACTTGGCGCCCTGCTCTGTATCTTTACATGATAGAGTTTCAAAAAGAAGAATGGGAGGAGTTTTCAGTTATCAGGCCTCCTATCCCATCTCCCAGTTTGGTTTCAGCTAACAGACACCCACTCTACTTGTAAGACTTATATACCACTGCAGCATGCATGCAATTTAACATTTTCGTCTTCTCACTCCTATTGTCCTCACTCCTTGTGTTTTCTCCTATTTCCCTGTGCTCGCTTTCTCTTTTCTTTTGTCTTCTTTGCTTTTGTTTGATTGTTGGAGTTTTCTCCAGTAAACAGTGGCGTCTTTACCTTACACTATAAAGTACCTTGAGGCAATTGTTGGTGTGATTTGGCACTATATAAATGAACCCAAACTGAACACATCACACTAGGTATTGCAAATAACAGTTTCATGCTGGTAAATCTAGGTGCCAGCATTTTCCTGTAATTTAACCATGTATAGGTGTGTATCAGTGTGTGTGTGTTCCTGTTACTGCGTTGCTTCAGCATCAATAGCCTCTGTTAATTACCACTAATACTAATTTCCTTTGCTTTTGAGCCAGTAGAGGTGTCATCCACCTACACTGTCCTGTCCTCTGTCATGACAACGTCATGCTCTCCCATTAGGTGATATCCAATTAGTCTCTCCCTCTGAGGAGAAAATGCTACAATCTAATAAGTGTCCTTTCTTAATTCCAGTGGAAGCCTTAAAGCCCAGATTACAGCCTTAGCTCCCTCTGTTAGTCCCTCCCCTTTCAAACCTACTGTGCCTCACAGTCACTGTTTTTGTCTCTCTATCTGGACCTCTCGCTTGTTTCTCTTCACCAGCTCTGAGGACTTGGCTCAACTAATATCACTTACGTGAGCACCCCAAAGTGTAAAGGGAGATTGTTTTTTCCCCTTTTGCTTTTCAGAAGGATGAAAAAAGCAAATGTTTCCCAAATCAGGTTGGGTGTCTTCTTAGCTCATGTGGTTATCTGTCTTTTGCAGAATTCAAAGCAAATTTTGTTCTTAGGACTCATGTGCGCATTGCAGATGTGAAGCATAACATATAAATGGGTTTATATGCTTCTCACTACAGCTGAGCTAGTCTGCTGTGCCCAGAGGGAGTCATCAACTAACATGTAAGTATTGGTTAGAGTGATGAAAAATGGCACAGGAGGCTGAAAAGCTTTTGACCAAGACAAATGAAACAGGAATTTAGTATGTGCTTGCAAATTAAGACCAGTGCATTAGTAAGCTAAGCATTTCTTTAATTCACATTTCTTCTGCTGCTAAAATGATTTCAGATTTATCTTTAAATAAAGAGGAGGGCAGTGTAAAACGCAACATTTCGTCAATTTTGCATTCTCACCCCGTTCAGCCACTCTGTATTCCTCCAGAGTGAAGCTCCACATCGGCAGAGCTTTCTGCAGTCATGTTGTTTGGCAGGTTGTATATACAGTTCAGTGAAAATCTATTTGGCTCCTTCAAGATTTCTTAGTTTTATTTGTATATTTGTCATAGTTAAATGTTTCGGGTCATCAAACAAATTCTAAAATTAGTCAAAAATAACACAAATAAATATAAATTCACTTATTACATGATGAGTTCATTATTTAAGGGAAAAAAATGTATCCTGTATACCCGGCCCTGTGTGAAAAAAAATGATAAAAACTGGTTGTGCCTTGTTTGACAGCAAGAAATCCAGGCAGCGTTGTTTCCCATCAATGTGGAGAAATTTTGGTTCAGTCTTCTTTGCAGAATTCAAGATTTTTATTTGCACTTGCACACAGGACCAACCGTTGATGCACACTGGAAGTCTTGTGCAGACCTCTCCAGGTCACGTTAGATTTTCACAAGGTAAAAACAAAGCAACTAAAAAAGAAAATAGTAATAAATCAAGAATGAAGCAATGAAACACTGTACAGAGAGGGTGGTAATACAAATCCTAGTATTGCACACATAATGTTGCACATCATCACAAATCTGTTTCAGTAAGTATATTGCACATTAATTAGTGATTTATCCTGTTGTACATTCAATATGTAGAACTGTTTTACATCAGTCACATTGGATGGTTTTCCAGCATGCTTTTCTTTGTTTAAGGTCATTCCAAAGCACCTCAATACTTATTGAGTCCAGATGTTGACTGGACCACTCATAACCCATTTTTTTAAAAGCCATTTAAAGGTGGACTTGCTGGTTTGTTTCAGAACAAAGTCCTGCTCCATAACCCAAATACACTTTAGCTTCAGTACACAAACTGATTGTCAGCAATCTTTCTTCAGCATTTTCTGGTATAGAGCAGATTTAATGTTTCAGTCAATCATAGCAAGTCATCCTGAAACAGCAAACATCCCCAGTCCAACACACTACCACCACTATGTTTCACTGGTGGTATGATGATGTTTTGGAGACATGCCATCTTAGTTTTAGGCCAGACATAACAGGATTCAAATCTTCAAATAAGTTCAGCTTTTGTCTCACCAATCCACAGACTATTTTCCTAAAAAGTCTCAAGATGTTTTATGACAAATGTGTTTTTTAGAGAAGAGGCGTTCTCCTGGCAACTCTTCAAAGAAATCAGTCATTTTCTAACTTTTAGCATCAGCTGGCTGGTAACCCTTTTAACACCTGTGGAAGCAGTAAGGCTGGACCTTGGGAGTTTTTCTTCCTCTTAATGACTGTCTTGAGTGGATATTTTGCTGCCATTGTTCAGTACTGATCCACATTTAGAGTACTCCTTAGAAAGGTCACTGGAAATGACAGACAGTTGTTCTTTTTGTCTTTATTCAGTGATGAAAACTCTCTCAAGTTACAATATTGAAAAGACATCAGTATCTATAAAACAGATTAAAGGCCATCACACGGCTACAGCTTTTTATGCCATTTATATTTGCTGTTACCCACCTGCAGTATTTTATAGATACCTGTTGTACCTTCATCAGATAAAATAAAACTGTACATTATGCACATGTGTATATGAATTCCTTTCTCATAGAGCTGTAGTAACATTTAAGAGAAGAGAACAAAATAAAAAGTCATCTTTTTACAGCACCACTGCAGTATTTTCTCTTTTTTGGCAATTATTTCCAATTCGTCTGACATCAAAGCCGAGGTTCCGTCTGCACTCGTTTCCTCCCCTCTGCTCGTCGAGTTTGTGATACTCTGCGTTCAGTTTCTGCCAGTAATTTTCTTTTCCTTCACCAAGATTGAATTCAATCGTCCTCTGTGTCAGGTCTCACAGTGAGGGGCTATATACAGAGAAAAAATATTAATCATTAATGTGTGAATGGCTTTTTGTGCAACAGTAATGGAGGGAAAAATAACCATAAAAACATGAAATCAACTATTAATCTTTTTTTCTTGCTCTCTTTTATAAGTAACAAACATAAGGTCCCGCTTCAGAAAGCAGTAATCAGCACATTGTATTGCAACATGAATCTTAATGTTTATTTATCTGTTTTACATCCTGCTTTTTCCCTACTGGCTGCAGTATGGCCACATCCACTGCTCTCTTTCTTCCCTAAATGTTTTCATTACTGCCTCAGATGAAATATGCCACATCATTAATTGCACCTCCACATACTTGCTCCTGTACACGTAGGAGCTGCTAAGTCTGCCAGACAGAAATAACAGGAGTTTATGGCAGGAAGCACCTTGACTCAGCTGTGAACTGTTCTCCATTTATGCACCGTGATTCCAATTTTAAGACTCACTCAATAGAAAAAACAAGATGACTTCGCTCACTGTGTGTACAATGCATGGGCACCAGAGAATCAAAGGAAACACTGATTTTCCCCATAAGCCGGTAACACCACGCATCAGTTTATAAACAACAAATTTCCGTATGTTGATGTCAGAAATCATAAAACTGTAAAGCCTTTTTTCTTCATTTTGTTACCAGCAGCCTGTCTCATTTAATTGCATCTATGAAAAAGGCCAAAAGATACTACAGTTTGACAGGCATAAAATTACATTTTTGCGCCAACAAGGTGCAAAAAGCGCAGAGACAAATCTCTGAATGGTGTTCAATGGACAAAAGAAGAAGTGACAAGCCTAAAAAACTCAAAGTCATGTTCCAAAGGCACAGTAATGGACCTGAGTTTTAGTTAGTTCATCCACTGTTCGCCAAAGTCTCATAAGAAGTGATCTGAATGGAAAGCAAAGGGAGAAAAAAGACTACTTAAAGAAATGACAAGAAAACTGCCTAAGAGTTCAGGCTGTGTTGAAGAATAAAGGTGATTCGTCTAAATATTGACTTTCCAGTTAGTCAGAATTGTACAAACCGTGTATGCTTGCATGCAATTCCCCTTTTGTTTTTAGCAAAATATAAATAGATGAGGGGTTACTAAAGAGTTTTCTACTGCATTTGTACAAAGGAGAAACGGAAAACTTCAAGAATAGCTCTGGAAAATGTTTTCAGAAAGCTCTCATGACGACAAACCGACATAATCCTGAGTAATGAGATTCAGGTCAATCTTCCCATCAGAGATTTCTTCACAGTGTCCAATTAGTTCAGTACAGTAGCTTCTTAAAGTGTTGCATAAGAGTGACACACAATGGAAACTTCTCAGTATCCTTGGAATAGACTTTAACAATCAACAGGTCAAACTCTGTGCTCAGTACTGAAATAAAACCGGTGAATATTTACTGAAAAAGCAGAACCGAAGATCTGAAAATGGCCCTAAGTGATCAAAATACAGGGGGAGAGCATGCAGACCGAGACATAAGACAAGCTGACATTTAAATACTTTGACTTGCAAGGGCCTCGAAATATTCTTTGAACGTTTATCTGTGAGGAGATACTCAGCAGTTGGGAGTCATTTAAATGGAAATATGAAAAGAAACTGATAATTATGCAGAAAGGAATTCATTTATTCACTATAGGCAATTCTTTGTATTAGAGAAGTTTCTATGTTGCAATGAACGTTTAAAAAAAGGCTAAAACTGGAGGGATTTTGTACTTCAAAGCTTATAGGAACATAGCAAATATTAAATTGAAATGCATGATGTGTTTGCATGAAAGAAAAGTCCTTGGTTGAGTTTTAAATGAATTACTGTAAGCCTAGCTGTGGAATTTTAATCTATAAAGAGCGGGAGAACTGAAATTAAATGGATTATGCAAAAAACACAGCAGCAAGCACATTTGGAAAATTTTTAATATATATAAATATAATAGTAATAGTAAAACAAAGTGACCTTTTTCATGAATAATCCAACCCAAAGCACGTCTGAAAGCAGCCTGTAATCAAAAATGATAAATGTGGCGACAGGTAAACAAAACACGAAGGCTGATGAGAACAAATGAAGACAAGAGAACAAAATGAATAGATTTGAGTGTATGGGAAATATCAAAACTGAATAACATGAATTAAATTAACATAATAAGGAAAAAAAAAAACAGTGATAAGCATTGCTGGTTTCAGGTTGCAGAAAAAATCTGAAAATTATGTATAAACAGTTGAAATCACTCAGATTAAAAACTGGAATCAAACTTACTGCACATGTAAATACCAACATCTAGGTTTTGCAAATATATAATACAGAGATAATAAAGTTGAAGTCCAGGATTGTATGCATGCTGTCATAGCACTGGTGTTTTTGCACAACCATTTCTGCAAAAAAATGAACTTTAGGAACCTATATCAACTGATGGTCACATGCAGGAAGGTTATCATATCCCCTAAAATAAGCAGTGGCTCAGCCTCCTTTACAAAAAAGTCCCGGTCCGCCACCCACCAGATACAAGTGATACAGTCAAAATGTGTGAACACAGTGTGCAGCGGTATTAAGGTCAGAGGGCGCTGCTGCTGTCAATAATCAGCGTGAGCGAGTGTTGAGATCGGATTAAAGAGCGGTGCATGTGTAAAGTAGGTTATATCGAATTAGTTGTGCATCACCCCGTTGGCTTGCTCTACAAGTGTCAACACCAATCCTGTGACCTCATATTCACCAGTAAACCAGACGGCCTCAGCTCTTCGCCCTTTTTCACATGAGCTCATGCTTGTTATGATGTGGTTCGCGCACAAGTCTATTATTTATCACGAAGCACTTTTACACACAAGTTTAAACTGATGTTTTAACACTCTCGCCTTCAGGGCTTAAACGGCTGCTCTGTACACTTTCTGTTTTCGAGGCCAGTGAGGACATGTTTTCATAATAAAAAAAACTTTTTGAATGAGCTGCTCCTGTGCTCTGTCAGTACTCATGCCTGCGATGATACGAGCTCAGTTGACTTACTCTAATTAGTGCAGGTGAGGCCTAAGATTGTTCTACCTTTAAGGCTTAAAACATCTAAATGGACATGGACGGTGGCCCTGAAAGGTCAAATGCACTGCACCATAAGATAACTCCGGCAAATAGAAAAATGCTGCAAAAGCACACAAAACACAAAGGAGGGACAATTAACGTGACAGCCCAGCTATTTTCCCCCCCCCTTACAATACCCTCTGTTTCTTTTAAGCCTGTCTCAGTGCGAACCTTCACAGCTGTTCCGTCGCATCATGTTCTTTTTAAATTTTATTGTGTTTTGTGTGCTTTTTCAGAATTTTTCTATTTGCTAGTATTTTCTTAATTTGCAGCAAGTTCGACCTTTCAGGGCCACCGTAGCTGGGTAAAAAAAACACAAAAAAATTAAAAATAAAAACATATTTAAAAAAAACACTGTAAAATAATTACTATGAAGGAAATTACTTTTTGTATCTATGAGGTTAGGCATTTTTACTTCCAGCAACTGACTCATGTTTGGAGCCGGCCTCTTGTTGCCAGTCAATAAACTGAAGCTTTTCTTAAATCTTATAGTTGGGTCTGTCAGTAGCTGCTTTTTTTTAACCCTCCACATAAAATTCAGCAGATTTATAATTTTCTCAAAAACATTTCCTCCATCTATCTGTAACCATGAAACTAAACCATAGCTGCCAACCAAGGCAGGGTATATTTCAGCCACTAGCAGACGGAAAGGGTTGACTGGAAGCCAAGTGAGTGTTAATACAGAGTCCCTTCCCTATTTCTTTAACTCGTTTTTTAAAAAAATACTCATATTAAAAATAATGTTTTGGGGTTTTTAGCGTCTGATAGAAGATGGTTAAAACTGGGGTTTTGTTGCCTGGAACTTAAACATAGAAATATGTCCTGGACACAAAGTGTGAGTTCAGCATTTCAGTGGCATTTCAGACTGTGGTTTACTCCAGTCTAGACATTTTTGATTAAAAAAATGCAAGCCTGGAATAGTTACTGATGGTCTCGGAGCTTTCTGTGTGGTGGGAACCAAACCTCCATAGATCCCAAAGATCACATGTACTGTACATCTGTGCTGTGTACATCCAAACTCTGCAACAAGTTTAAAACAGCCAGCTTTACATGATACAGCCCACACCGCCTTCAATGAAACTCAAGGCAGAGTTTGGATGTAAAAAGAGCTGAACTGTCTGCTGAGGCTATAAATTTGACAACCTTCAAAATGTTGCCCGCAAAGACACACTCACACACATGCACGCTGAAGTATTGAGTCACATTGCTGCCCCAGAGCTACTTTTTAATTCAAAGCCTGCATGCTAATTTAATTAGTAGTCTCAGTATTAAGTATTAGCAGTGATTATTAGCATACAGACAAGATAAGTGTGGACACTTAACAAACTGACCTGTAAAAGATATCAAAACTGCATGTCGCTGCTGTACAGTTCAGTCTGGTTCACTGTTATTGTCTTTAACTGAGGAGTGGCTTGTTAATTCTTGCCCTGGTAATATAACGAGGCCACAGGTAAACAAGCTTAGCTGGTTACCAAACTATTTAACTTTGTGTGGACAGCATCGATCACACCAACAAATTAGACAATAGCAATAACTAAACCATTATATGAAGGTAAAGGTGTTAAAACTTGTATAGATAATTACAGAGGAATTGAACTTCTTAGGTGTTTTGGAAAATTGTTTATTTATGTAAACAATCAGTGTCTGACTTCTAATTTAACCACACTGGGCTTTCTGAGAGAGCATGCTGGTGACTCAACAAACGTTGTTTTGCATAATGTAACTGGTTTGTATGTGCACTGTAAGAATAATTGTACTTTGCTATTATTTATCACAAAAAGAGCTTTTAAATTAGCAGAGATAGGTTTATTACAGCATCAGCTAATTGCTGCAGATAGAAATCGGAGAATTATTAAAGTTGTGTATAATTTATAACAAAATACGTGATTGTCCAAATTGTTTGGACAATCACAATAATGGGTTTTGACAAGGTGATGATTTTATAACCTTTGCTTTGTGGTATTATTTAAAGTATGCAATAAGTCAGCATCATAAGGGGCTGTCATTGCTGGCTGAGGAAGTTAGAATAGAAATGAGTGATGATGGGGTTGAGGTCTATCCAAGACTCATAGTGCTTCTGTATGCAGATGATACTGTTTCATTTTTTGAAGCTTTTCATGTTAAATTTCTGAAGAAGTTAAATAAAAAGTCTTCATATTAAGAAACTTACCTGATCCCTCAACACAGTGTCAAAAGTCATTGTGTTTGATTATTTTCTCTGCGTTTAAAATAAGATAAGACACTCATTTGTCCTAAAAGTTGGAAAATTCTCATGATACAGCAGCCACTGATTGTGTTTCAACAAAATACCAGAGCATAAAAAACAACAAATTATGAGAAATTAATTTATATTAATTCTCATATTTTAACCCCCCCCCCCTTTTTTTTTTTTTTTTTTTAAATAATTTTATTTTTTTTTAAATAAAAAATATAAAAAAAAAAAAAAAAAAAAAAAAAATAAAAAAAAAAAAAAGGGAAGAAAAAAAAAAAAAAAAAAAAAACAAAAAAAAACAAAAAAAAACAGGAGCACCACACTCAGGACATCAGATCCATAACAGATCAC